>BHDV01009411.1:107159-125012 GCA_005406045.1 Adoxophyes honmai
ATAGATAATTGAAACTTTGGCTATGCATAAAAATAATGCGATATTCCTTTATATAAAAACGAAAGTTTCATCTTCGTACTTTGAAATTAAAGCATTTAAACAGTAGCTCAAAGTTTTTTGGATTTATCTCGAAACTTACTTTTTGTCGCTTATGGTTTTTCTGCTTAAGACGGCAGAATAGTGACAGGTTGCTAGCCTATCGCCTAAAACTTACCTCAACCTATTTCCTTGGTCACTCCTGACATCCACGAAAGAAATGGAGAGATGTCATTCTAAACCTGACACCACACGGGTCCTAACTGTGTTACGTCAATTTCCCTGTAAAGGGTCTACATAAAATGGGACGGTTTAAACGCTGGAAGAATCGCCCAAGTATGAACATAATTAATAGGCCGTATAGTAGGATTACTAGGAATCGACCACCCGTTGTACCCGCGAGAGACTGCTAGTTCCAGCACTAATTTCGGCTCAGATATGGCTGATCTGCCTACTCGAGAGATTGGAGGTAACATACGAAAATTGGTCCGTGACCATTCTATAGACATGTCAAAAGTAAAGTGCGTAGGCATATGTAGTCACTTATAGGGAGTATGAAGGGAAGGATGAGGTAACGGATTTTTAAATGGGCTTTCTTTATTTCTTCTGTAGATGTCGTAAGAGACGACCTTAAGGTCGTCACCTGTCACTTTTATACCTTTTTTAAACAAGGTGTTGAACGCATAGTGTTCCAATGCAATTTGGCGGCGTCAGGGTCGTATAACACACTTTCCCGAAATGTGCACTTTCTCTAAAAGTGAATTTTTCCTCAAGGCAACGTTATAAACGTATTTGATAAAAGATGAATATTATTTTTTTAGGATCCTGTGGTCAAAATTGCAAAAACAGAACGCATATAGTTTCAGTCTTTCTATCCGTCTGTCTATCCATCTGTTTACATTTTGCATAAAGTGTACTTTCCGGGAAAATGTACCTTCTGTGAAAGTGCACATTCTAGGAAAGTGCAATTATTGACAAAGTGTACATATCGGGAAGTGCATTTTTAGAGAGACAGTACTTTCTGGGAAAGTGATCATCCAAAAAAATTGCACCTTTACAGAAAGTGCACATTTCGGGAAAGTGTGTTTTACGAGCCTGGCCCATTTGGCGGATAGAAAGGGTCATTTCCTATATATTCAGCCTCCATAACACGTTCCATGCCAGGCGGTCACTTTTATATAATTGTTTGTGGTCATTAATACATTTAAACTCAATAAAAAAAACTATTAGGCGTAGCCTCAGAGTAAAAGTGTTTTGGGGTGCAATGATGTAGGTGAAGGGTCATACCAAATCCAAATTTACTGATTATGCTACGGGGCTAAATATAACAGGAAAAGACCACTTCTATCTCCCAAATTACTTTGACACAGATGCGCCAAACATTGTGGTCTATCATTGCGTCCTGTGTCTATTGAAGGCAGGTTATACGTAGGTAAATAAAAAATAAAACGTGGATTTATCATTTATTACATCAAATGCATTGCATTGTTATTATAAACAATAAATAAATTGGTTTCGTATTATTGTGATACATGTTTACCTTGTCTATATTCCATTTATGTACTTCTGTCTATTATTATGTAATAGTTGTGAAGGTATGTAACTATTAAACTTGTCTTAAGCTGAATATTTCAACAAAGTATGTTTTAAGCGAAAAATTTAACGTATTCTTACATTTGTAAGAAACAAAGGATACAAACGTTTAAAAAATCATCCAACTCTATTGTTTTTCATTATAGACAAACCAAAAAATTACGAGATTTGGATAAAAAAGAACAGATAAAATGATCATTAAATTAATCCAGGTTAATTCATTATTTAACAAATTTATTTACGATATAAAACATGATATCGCGCTGATAGAAAAATGCCCTAGTGACATTGTGTTTCGCACTGACACTCCACTTTCCAAACATTTAACATTTTTGATATGCGACGCGAACATATTGCTGTCAATACGTTCAAAATTATGTAAATGAAAAGTCTCAGTCGAATAATCATGTGTTAAACTATCGGGGCATTTTTTTTTATTTGTCCTAGGTCCACCCAATTTTATCATAGTTAATAGCATAAGAAAAAATCTTAAGTTAGGAAAATAATTGGTCATCAGGTACCTACTTAAAATCGTTACTTTGTGTAAGTTTTTAAATCAATTCAAAAAAATTCAAGTTTAAATTTAAACTAGGTATATAATAATATCAATTTTATTTTTTCTCTATTGTGAAATAAAATCTGTAAGCCCAAAAAACTCGTCAAAATAAAATTACGAGTAAATAAAATATATGAGGAATAAAAACAACAGATAAAAAATTGTCTTTGGTTACCGCGAAGTTCGGAAATCGAAATAAATTGTACTTTCAGGCTTATGTAAATATTGCTTACAACTGCGTCAAACAAATTGTATTGCTCAAATCGCTGGTGCTTACGTCGCGCATGCTCATTACAATCAGTCACATAAAGCAGTAAATTTTAAACAATCATGATACAAAAACGTACATTTTAAAATAGCACCAATACCTTTGAATATCAGCACATCGCGCAGTGCTTTATCATGCTGGCAACACTCGACTGTATTATTTTAATCTGGGAACACCGTAGCTTTATGTCAAAAGCGTGGGAAGCACGCGGCTTTTGTCAGAAAAAATATTGCAAAATTGTCTACGCTAAGAGCTTTTTAGAAAGTTAACAGTTCGTTTTTATTCTAACCCAGAAATTTGAACGTTGATAGTACAGAAATGCATGCGAAGTTCTATTCAACATTGTTTTAAAAACGATACAAGATATGGTTAGTTTAGACATTCAAGAGATATGAATATGATTACAAGTAGTTTTGCACCCTAAATCCGATCACACTTCCTTATTTATAGAAATATACAACACTTTCATGTAAATAGATATGTATACGTAAACTTAGTAATTTACTATGGTAACACTGTCTACGGAATCATAGAGCAATAGAAAAAGGATGTATCTATTAGAGGTACAGTGAACACTTCTCATAAGACCTAAATCTATTAGGTAAGTATGAAATTCTGTTTAAAAATAATAGTGTGATTTTTCACTGTACCCTTATCCTTAAAAAAACATTTCAACCCTAAAATGTACTTCAAAAATTACACGAACAAATTATACGTATTATCAACAAATATGAACATTAACACATGTTAAAATTTACAAAAGTACAACTTAAATAACACAAGGTGTCGCTAACTACAATTATGCCAACGTACCTAATTTTATTTGGTCTCTTTTTAGTAACGGTTATTAACAGAATGCTTAACTAACGAATGGAAAATATTTTTACATTGGAACCTGGATATCAAATTAAATCTACGGTTAGGAGCCTTTTTAACGACAAAAGCGTCCATGGCGGCGGCCATTTTTGAATCGATTGTTCTATTTTTAAATTCAGGGAGAGAACACCCGCAGACTTCGGAGGAGAGTGGCCAGTACGTTTGCCAGACACTCCGCTCTGAGCGCCAACTGCCCTTCTAAGGTTGAGTTGCTGTCTTGCCCGTTGCTTTGGGTTTTCTTGGCGTTGTGGTCTTTTATTATCTGTGCCATTTCTGCCCCTGCGAGTTCCTTGAAAGCTGCAGTGACGTCATGCACGCGGAGGACCAAGTTTCTAGTCTGGAGCGGTGCTGACGTATGTCTGCCTAGAGCCTGAAAATAAAATAAATTGCCAATTTCATAAACAAATAATACCTACCTAAGTGAGTCCATCTGTGGCCTGAACTAACGAAACTTGAATGAAACTGACCAAAATCAAAGAGTTAGTTAACCGAGTGACGCCAGGTTTAGAATAATAGTGTGCCTATTTTCCGTGTATGTTGTAAGAGGCGACAAAAAATGAGTAAGCGAAGTGTACTTTAATCTACCGGATAGCAATGTGTCACTATTATACCTCTTCCACCCTATTTTTAAATCTAGAGTGCATTAAGGTATGAAACCTGAGGTGGTCTTAGGTTTTGTCTGTGTGACATTGCGTGTGCTTTGCCTACCCCATTTGGGAATACAGGCGTTAGTAAAGTTTTAGACTGACAGGTCGATTAGTATTAGTACCTGTGCTAAGTCCGCTAGCCGCCGCAGCGGCGTGAGGCAGTCTGCAAGCGCCGGCCCCACTGCGCCCGCGCCGCCCAGAGCGCCGACCAGCGTACGCGACGTCCCCACCAGTGTCACTGCGCACGCTGTCAACTCGCTGCGTGCCCGCTGCAAAGGTAGAATACGTATTTTAGTACATAGACGTTAAATGACTTCGGCACTAGTACCGATGGACAATTAGTGTCCATTTAGTAAACATTATTTTTCAGCACCAGTACCGTGAGAGAGTTTTATCGTGAAATAATGGGCATATTGTATGAGATACGATACAACAGTACTTGTATAAGTTTATATAACAAGCAACGCAAAAGCACCACTCTACACAAAACGCACTTCACGTTTCCGAATCAAAATGTTAAAAAGCATCCTTATGGCATACTCGTCTACCCGTCACAGCGGATTATCTCAAAGGTTACTAACATCCACTAGAAATTGAATTTTTTAACAAGTCTGGCTTGAACATGACTGGTATTTTAATGAGGGTAAAATGACCATAAACTTACGCTAAAGGTGTCTAAAATTACCTGGAATTTATGCTCGTCGATGTCTTCCCCGCCACCGTGCGCATGCTGGTGCGCGCACCGCTGCGCCGCCGCGTGCAGCCGCGCCAGCAGCCCCGCCGCCGCCGCCTCCGCCGCCACCAGCAACGCCTCTGTCCCAACAACGCCGTTGCCCAACTCCGGGAACACCAGCGGAGGTGACGGAGGCGTAGGAATATCATCCACAACATCATCCTTGAAACGGACGTGGTTCTGGACTTTAGGAGTTGGACTCGCACTGCCCCGACGGAACTTTCTGTCAGCTGGCGGACTAAAAACACGCTCGTTCCCTGCAGCTCCATTCAGCAAGTCAGGACGATTGCTAAACCGCCTGTTCATCTGAGGCGAGCATAGCGACAGAACAGTGGACATTTCGTTGTTTTTTAGGATCGTGTTCTTCGTTTCCGAACTCGAACGCACGTGTCGACTCTGAAGCGTCATCGAACTGTATTTAGGAGTAGAGCGAATGTTTTGACTCTCGTCGTCAGTTAGTCGATTTTCGTTCTCGAGGTTTCTGTACGAGTTGAGATTGCGCTGGAAGTGTGGCGATCCTATGCTAGCAAGGCGCTGCTCTGGTTGCCTTACAGGGGATTGGTTGAACTTTTGCGACGTCTTCATTCGCAGAACTTCGATGCTTGGCACGGGAGGCAGTGGCGGTTTTTTAGGAGGTAACAGCAAAGGCGGAGGCGGTGATAACACTTTCGGTTCTAATCGAGGTGGTAGCTGGGGGGCGTTTTGCATTTGTTCGTTGATCTCACATACCACTTTGTAGTTTAGTTTTCTATTGTTTAATGTACTGAAATGGTTGGTAGGAATCTCAACGGCTGTTAGCTCATTGTTAGGGCATGTGAAAGAGTTTGAACGCGGCCGAGGAGCAGGCGGGGGAGCTGTTTTTGGAGGTCTTTCGGGTGGCTTAATGTTTTCAACGTTTTTTCTTCTCGGTGGAGGCCTAATTTCACATACATCGGGCATAGAATCAGACTTCTCTACGTGACTTTCCATCTTGTCGGCATCATCGCTATCATCGCTTTTATTTTTATCTTTGCTACAACATGAAAACATGCCTTTTCTTTCAACTGTTGGGTATTCTATGACATGAGCGTTACCATTGGCTGGCTTCTCAGTAACGCTTTTTCTTTTTGTTTTAGGTGAATCAGATTTACTCTGACCCTGGCTTTTACTTTTTTCTTTTAATAACAAACTGTTTCTAGCATCACTTAAACTTTTAGCTGTGAACATGTTTCTTATTTCACTAACACTTAGCGTACCTTTCACTACTTCGCCATTCGGTTTCACGTCTTTACTGTTCTGAAGTTTTTTCACTTCTAATATTTGACTATGATTTGCATAACTAACTTGTTCCCTGTCTAGAGTAGACGAGTTAGAACTGGGTGGTGGTGGAATTATGTAAGACATAATTTCTTCAGGGGTAAGTTCGATTGCAGGCGTTACCCTTACTGTAGGCGGCTGCACAGTTATATTAGCTATGAACTCTTCTATATCACCTTGTTTAGGTGGTGCACTAATGTTCTCTTGAGAGTTTTTTTTCTCATCCGCAAAGGAAGGTGGCACGACAGGTAATATTTGAGGCACTTGCGTTGCACAATCTAACTCGTCAGGCGTCTGCGGAGGCGGTATCAAAGTTAAATCTATAAGCTCAGCGTCATTATCCACACTAGTCTCTTCACAAAAGTAAGGGAAGTCAGCTTTCGCTTCTTCCTTACTACTCTTTTCTCTAAGTTGCTCTAAATATTTCTTTAAATTTGGCTCTCTATTGTCTAGCGTCGCTTCAGGACTGTGCAAACCAAAGCTCGTTCTTATCACCTTATTTGTCGATTTAGTATGCTGTCTACGTATAGGACTATTTGTGGGTGTGTATAAAGAATCGTTATCACTTTCAGAATGAGAGAGATCATTGTTTAAAGCTAGCAACGCGTCTGTCAAGCCGCAGTTGTTAAGTATCGCGCTGAGACCTTGCGACTGTCGCGTCGTAAGGTTACTACCGTTATTGTCCTTCTCTACTTCAGGTATACTTAAACCACAAAGACCTTGATTAATAGTTTCCGTTAAAAGTAATAAAGAATCACTGTGTTTTAGAATCCCAGGAGTATCGTCCGCCATGGACATTCTACTATTATTAGACTCTGTATCACTCTCTAAGTGATCTACGCTACTCTCTTTACCAACTAACTCGTCCCTCAGCATTCCGTTACTAAATGCATCTTCATTATAAACATCACAATTTTCAGTCAAGTATTGTTCGGAGTTTTCAACTAGTTTTTGCATTTCGGCGACTCTTCTTAGGACTTCTTCGTTCTTAGCCTCTACGAGCCGTGGGTTGTTGGTTGCATTCTCTAAGAGTTCCATAGATAGAACGCTTTGAAGGTCAAAACCCATTCCATCATCCAAGTAACAAGCGTCGTTTGGATCAAAGAGTCTGAAGTCATCATTTCTCTTGCATTTCTCAAAATGGACGTCATGTCCCAATAATCCTTGTTTGGAATCATAGCCTATAAGTGGGCTGGAGTTGTTACTATGGTTTTTGTTGTTCAGGCTAGAGTTCATGTTAGTATCTAAGTTGGCTTTGGCCTGTTCTGGGGTGGAGTGGTAGGGGGGAGGCATGGTGAATATAGCGAAGTGCTTTTTCGAGAGAACGTTGGGGTCATCGTAGTGTACGTAGCTCCACTTCATTGGTACCACGTTGTGCTGGGATAAGTACGGCGGAGCTGGAATTAGAAAAAGGACAATTGTAATCCTAATCTTTTTCTGATTAATTGTGAGTCATTATTAAACGTACAGTTAGAAAATAAGCAGTCAATAATATAACTATGTACAGTATGTGCCCCCACTTAGGTATCCAGGCAATTCGGTGTTTTGAACGCGCACCACTACTAATACAAAGTTTGTCTAACTATTTTTAGCGAAATATTAATATCATGAACTACCTCATTTTGATTTTGCTAAAAATAGTTAGACAAACTTTGTATTAGTAGTGGTGCGCGTTCAAAACACCGAATTGCCTGGATACCTAAGTGGGGGCACATACTGTACATAACACTTACCAATATCCTCTGTAATAGGTTCTCTTTCTAATTCCACGTTGAGTTCTCGACCCGTAGCCAGACGATAGTACCTGTAACATGCAACCAAAATTGTGACTACCTCTACCTAGTCTAGAAAATTGCATTGCACTTGGTGTGCATTATGAGTTTCTAGTAATAAAAAAGTAGAAAACGTTTTGACTGTACACAAGGGCGGAGTGTGTTGCCAGTAATGAGATATGAATCTAGGTCTTCGCGGGACTTAATAACCTCGCGAAGTTTCGGCCGCGCTACTGCGACCGTGGTCACAAGTAGACTACGAGTAGTTAGTTGAGTCTACTCGTGACTGCGGTCGCGTCGAAACGTCAAAATCAAGCGCGATTAAGTCCCGCGTATATTACAAAATATGCATAATAAAGATTACTGTTTACTGATGATGTCTAATATGGTGTATAATAGCGTGATTAGAGAGAAGTGTGGTCTGAAGGAGAGTTTATTATAACAAGGATAGACAAAGGTACGTTGCGTAGGTTTGGGCACGTGGACAGAATGGATGAAGTAAACCTGTGTAAGCAAATCTACGAGGTAAATTTGTTAGGGTAAGTTGGTCGAGAGCGCCTTCGATTAGCGTATATCGGCGACGTTCTAAAGAGAGGCTAAATTAGGAGTACCCAGAACCGTCGACCGTGTACGATGAGAGTGATGAATGTGAGTGAAGCGCGAGAAGTCTGCCAAAATAGGAGCGAATGGCGCTCTGTTGTCTCTGCCTACCTCAGAGGGAATAGGGCATGACATTAATGTATGATGGTAAGTTTACCCAGCGATGACGAGCGGCATCTCGACGGCGTCTCGCTCGTCCATGAGCAGCGCCACCACGCGGTCGCGCGAAAGGAACACGGCCACGTCCGCGCTGCCCGACGCCTCGCGCTTCACCCTCACGCCTTCCACTTCTTCCAGAGAACATTACTGATGATGTCTTTACCCAGCGATGACGAGCGGCATCTCGACGGCGTCTCGCTCGTCCATGAGCAGCGCCACCACGCGGTCGCGCGAGAGGAACACGGCCACGTCCGCGCTGCCCGACGCCTCGCGCTTCACCCTCACGCCTTCCACTTCTTCCAGAGAAGCTATCGACTGAGGCTGGAAAAACAAAGAAAATTAGTAAACAGGGCGTCAGTTAGAGGATCTGTAGCGTCCTAGCGCCACATTGGTTGAATAGCCGAACTAAAACGATTCTATATCGCGCTAACGAAATTTTAATGATCATTTGCTTAAATACAATTTCCAACTTTCTCTCTGTGGACTTCGATCCCCAGGCATGGAGAGAGATGTCTCTATTGGAGTCTTTTCCACAGATCTTTAACATTTACGAAGAGAATAGCACCCTCGTTTAATTACTCTATTTTTTTTGGTCAGACTGTAGATATAATAGGACCAAACTAGACATTAATGTTTTGTTTTATGCATGTTGTATGAGATCGATTTAAGTATAGCATCAAATCGTTATACGACATGCGATGTACGTAGGGTCGTAGGGAGGAGGTATAGTAATCGAAACGAATAGGAACATCTGTCAATTGTTAAGGCTCAACAAACACAACAAAAAATTACAAGATTCACGCCATTCAAGTAACAAAAACTCCCAAGTGTCCCCTACCACTGAGTTGGCGCGAGAGACGATCTGGCTCAGCCCGAAGCGCGGCGACACGAGCAGCACCCGCTCCGGCCGGCTGCTTCCGAAGCACTTCGCCCCGTAGCTCGGCAGGCCCGCCACGATGTCCAGGTAGTGTAGCTTTGCCTGGAATGTACCACATGAGATGTTAGTTGAGTGAAAAACTTCCAGCCAAAAAGCCATTCATGCACGGATTTGCCATATCTTTAGCTTGATCTTGTATATCTGGAAAAAGCATTTATTTGACCTGTCGTAATTGTTCAAACCAATGAAATCTTTGCGCTGGTAGAAGCAGTTACCAAGGTATTCCATAGGGGGATGGGTAGATCGTGACACTGCAATTACTTTCCAATTTCTCTTTTCACTAACTCGTGTGACCAGAGTTGTTTTGGAATATACATAGCTAATGAGCATTATGGCACCTGTAGCTGTGTGAGCTGCCTTTGGCTGCCCGTCATCTGCGAGTTAAGCTTCAGGAAGTGTGCGATGAGCCGCCTGATCTCTTTACGCTTCATGGTCTCCAGCAAACCACTGGGTACGAAACGTTCCAGGCCGAATTCTCTCCTGAAATTAAAATTTACATCGATTAAGGACAACATGTGGAAAAATATCAAAGCCTTCTGTAGGTAAATTAAATCAGGTTGCTCATTAAAGTAATCTTGTGTTTATCCTAATACTTAATATCGACTCAATGTATGGTGCCGTATACTAGTAAGTATTGCGTCGAACAACAAGTATTTAAGATACTTCGAAGTGATAAGGTTACGTTCAATTTTGTATGCACAGGCAAATGGTCCTGTTAAAACTTTCCTATCACGTCCCTCCCAACGTTAAACAACTACTACTTTTAGCGAACTAAAACGGATATACTCACGTCCTTATATCGAGATTAGCTCGACATGTTTCGGCCCAATTCGCGATTGCTGACACAACTGACAGCGGATAACAACTACCCACATTTTTAGTTTCAAAACAACTACAACTTACTCAACAGCCTTAACCGTCAGCTTAGCCGGAGACACGTTATTGGCCAGCGCGTGTTGATGCATGTGTAGCGCAGCCAATCGCAACGCGACATCTGGCTGCAACTCCGGCGCGAACCGCTCCTGCGCCACGTCGTTGCAGCACTGCATGTAGAGGTAATCCAGCGCTGCCAGGTCCCGCTGGGCCAACACGGCTGCCGAGGTTGGCATGAAGACTATGCGGAAGAGGCACCGCATTTTGTGGGAGCCAGGGCGCGCTGCGATCTGGAATTTGATGAGAGGCGTGAAGTATAAAAATTGTACCATCGAAACAATCGAAGCTCCGAACCCATAGACAGCGACGCGCGCGGTATTGTCACGGTATCGGTTCTGATATTCGAAATTAAACAGGAGAACGCGCATATCGCACTGGCCGGGAAATAAGCGTTTCGTTCGTTCCATCACGCTACCGCGCCGCGCCGACCCGCTTCCGCTGACAGTGCGTTTCGATCTTTATTCCTGACCCATCCATCGAAGTTGATTCTTGACTTACCATAGAACTTACTTACATACATAAATCACGAGAATTATGTGACACTTCACCTACATAATTATTATGGTTACTTAATATTCGCGATTCTGCACAATTTTCAAAGACGGCTGCGGAGAACAATGGACAGATTCGCGGATAGGAAGAAAAGAAACAAAACTTAATGGCATTTATATTAGTGTTATATCAAAAAAGTTAACACTAAATGACCTATTCTGTTTAAGAATATTTTGTAGTATTAGAATCAAAGAGAAATACTTGGAATTAAAGCTTTGTTTTAAAAACAATTGAATGCCTACTAACATTGTCTTAGAATTCGTTTGGTGGTACTTTATTGACTATCACTCATAAGGTATCCTCAAGCTCACGGCATAAAATTCATAAAAAGTTAAATCACTCACTCTCGCCAAAGATTCCTTCGGATCCAGAAGCGTCAGCTTGTTCCTCCTGACACTCTTGACGTGTTCGACGACGAGGCTGAAGTGCTCCTCAGCGACGATGCACAGCTTGTCCTTGAGGCTGGTGACGACATCAGCGACGGTCGTCGTCGTGTCGTACTTGAAGGACTTCGTCTGCCCATTCTCCAGGAAGACCTTGAGGACGTTCGCCATTGGTGGAAGGCACAGGTCGCCCAGAGAGAAGGCTGAAGGCTGGAAAGGTGGAGATTGACTGTTAAAGAATGGCAAATAGATAAGACGTTAACAAGATTCAGGGTCTTGGTGAATGTTGCCAGTGTGAAAATAGAAAATCGGGGTAAGCCTGAATGAATGTATTTAATGAGCTAGTTGATTTTGGTTTATGGATAAGCTTTTAAACCTTAGTTTATTAGTGAGCGTGTCTACAAAACATGGGTCTCCAAGTGATGGGTCACAGCTTGGCCCTTAACATGTCGAGCTAATCTCGATATAAAAAACGTGCGTAATCCGTTTATTTAATTATGAGTCTCATGGTAGTTTCATGTTTATACAGACTTGTTCATTTTTACACCAACGTAGAACCCCTTCGAGCCTCCCGTGACACCTTATGGCTCTATCTGGACCTTGGTAATAATTGGTATACTTAAACAAGTAATAGAGAACTTACTGGATACATAGGCGCTCCATTTAACTGAACAGCATCAGCGAACCGGACTCGAGGTGGCCGTGCCCGTAGCCTCGCGCGTTTGGCGGCAGAGAGCAGCGCCGACCGCCGCGCGGGGTTCCCTGCGCGTTGAGGTTGGCACACGCGCAGCGTGACGCGCGACGCGCATGCGCGGACTGCCGCGATCACATGCTCCCGCGCAGCTGTGCTTACGTCTTCGCCGTTCACGCAGAGGATCTGGTCTCCAGGTTCCAGCTGGAAAATGTAACAAGGACTTCACACAGGGGTCTATAATATATAATTATATCGATACCTCCTACGTATACTGGTACAAGTGCAAAATGACAACTTTACAGGAGAGCTGTTCAAAGGTTGTCAAACCTGTAACTTTATCAATTGATGATAAAATCTTTCGAAATTTTGGATTTGTGCTAAATAAATTATTTGTATTTTTTCTGTATTCATGGAATTTTGAAATTTCTAACAGTTTTTGAGAAAATTGTAGATGTACCAGTATACGCGTATTTAACACCCTGTAGTAGTGCGGTATACTGAGACAATTACCACTTGTTTCAGTATACGTGTAATACGCCGATTACTGATTTAACGATATTTTTGTATTGTTTATAAATAGTTAGACGAAATACCTATATGTCTTGCAACGATAAATGAAATAGATGCTGTTTGCCACTTATATATCGACTAATTAACGTTTTTGTCACTTGTATCAATATACGCTGATATCGTTTGACACTTGTACCAATGTACGGCTATTAATGTTTGAAAATTACCATTTACAAACATTTACCAATTACTCCGTGCGGTGTCAGGTTTAAAATAACATCTCTCCATTTCTTCCGTGGATGTCGTAAGAGGCGACTAAGGACATAGGTTATGGTATATTTTAGGCGACAGGCTAGCAACCTGTCACTTTTGTACCTGCCACCTCAAAACCTAAAAAATGTTATGCTAGAAGTGGCTACAAAATATGATATAGTCATTGTTTTGTCTATGTAGCGTTTTGTGTGCTCTTGCTGTGATTGTATGTATGTAAAATTACCATAGTAAAAGTGAAATTACACCTTGATTAATACTCCTCAAATGAAATTTAAATGTTTTAATTAAGGAAAAAATTAACAAAGTGCTAATCATTATTACGCTAAGATCACTCGGTCAGTCTTAGGATAAGTTTCTTATTATTTTAACAAATCAACAAAATGTATAATCATCATAATTTAAGACGAATTTTTTTATCACGTAGTCTTACAATTATTGTTATTAAAATACAATCTTCGATCACAATAAGTTTCAATCAACTTTGGCCCTTTATTTACTTTACTACGAAAATACAAATTTTTGTAAATACAAGTTATTGGAAATAGAATGAATGGAGCACTTCACTCTGTTGTGAGTGGTCAGAACATTTCTAAAAATGCTCGTCTGGCTATTCACAACGGTGTGCTAGTGCCTACTTTGATGTATGGTAGCGAGAGTTGGGTGTGGCAGAAGAGACATGAAAGTAGATTGAATGCGGTTGAGATGCGTTCTTTGCGAAGCATGAGTGGTACCAAACTTACTGATAGGGTGCGTAATAGCGTGATTAGAGAGAAGTGCGGTCTGAAAGAGAGTATTGTAACAAGGGTAGAAAAAGGTATGCTGCGTTGGTTTGGGCACGTGGAGAGAATGGATGAAGCAAGGATATGTAAGCAAATTTACATGGGAAGTGTGTTAGGGCAAGTCGGTCGAGGGCGCCTTCGAAGAACGTATATCGACCAGATCGGCGATGTACTAAAGGGAGGCCAAATCAGGAGTACCCGAAACCGTCGAGCGTGTATGACGAGAGTGATGGATGTTAGTGAAGCGAAAGAAGTATGTCAGAATAGAAGCGAATGGCGGTCTGTTGTCTCTGCGTACGTATGTAAATTACTACCTAACTGACGTTAAGTTAATATTAACATGAGACAGTTGAGATCTTTTTGACCTATTAATAATCAAAAAAATAGTTAAAAAACAATCACCACATAATCAGTAACGAAATAAACACTTTCTATCTAAACCTTGATTGTATAAAAATAACAATAAACTTAAGTCTTTTCACCTAAACTGACAAAATAAATCACAGTTAGAAAAGTAACTCTAATAGACAGCCATGACACATTTTAAGTAATCATTTTATCATTTAGACTAATTTGTGATAAAATTCGTGGTATTTTGCTGGAATTGTTCCAGTCTTACAAAGATCATTGAGATCTTTCAATTTTTGCTTATCAAGTGGCAATGCTGCCTGGTAAGCTACAGTTATAGTTGACGGCCGGATAGCCCAGCGGTTAGAGAACCTGACTGTGAAGCTCCTACCATACATATGCGGGACTCAATCACGACTTAATTTATTTACCTACTCGACGTTATAAATTAAGTCGTGATTGAGTCCCGCGTATGTATAAATAAAAATAAAACTTTTTCAGTTAAACGGTTTTAAATGCATTAATTTGAATAAATTATCGTCCGTGTGGTGTCGGGATTAGAATAACACCTCTTCATTTCTTCCGTTAATGTCGTAAGAGGTGACTAAGGATATAGATTTTGGTAGGTACATTTTAGGCGACAGGCTAGCAACCTGTCACTATTGTACCTTCCACTTTGAAACCAAAAAATAATATGCTATAAGTGGCCACGAAACGTGAAATAGTCATCGTTTTGTTTATGTACCGTATTGTGTGCTCTGCCTACCAAGAATGAACGAATAAAGAATAAAACAAACGGGGTAAGCTAAGTTTAAAGCCGTTTAAAAAGCATCAAATCACTTGTATCGATATACGCAGTAAGATATCAGTTTACTCAAAAGAATTTTGTACCACGTATACTGGTACAACAAACAATAAAATTAAATACCCTTTGATAACCAACGTGAAACTTGAGTATAAATTGCTCACAATTATACTACAAACTTTAATTAATACTTACCGCTCGAATCCCTATCTTCTGATTCATTCAAAACCATTGAAACGACATTTTTCCCTCTAGACGGCTTCATTATGCAATGGTATTACTTAATATTCAAATTTTAGGAACTGTACATTATAAATAACATTAACTTAACACAATTATAACACGTTTTGTGTATAATCAATTTATGTAGTGCGATCTACGCTACTCATCTACTGTTTATACCGTCCGCACGCAGCGATGGCTAACGTGTGTAGTGAGACAACTACCAGTTGTGCTCGGCGCTCCCCAACCCGCGGCCAAATCTGTACCGCGTATATTGATACAAGCGTGTTGTATCAGTATACGTTGCCCGATTTGAAAAACTGTGTTAGATGCATTCATATACGTCACTTTATTTCCAAAACTAATAGGAATATCGGTATGAAATTTTTGTGGTTGGTAAATATAGACATCCTAATCACAAAAATGCAAAAAAGTAAAAATCTGAAAAATGTCACTTGTACCAGTATACGTAGGAGGTATCGATATTATCTCGTGTACGTTTCAATTGTTGTGTAAGTAAGTAGTTATTGTCCAGTTTTTTTATACCATAAGGAAGGAACACAAGCAAATGCGTCATCTGATGGTAGGTGATTACCATTGCCCATAGACATACGCAATGTCATACAAATTCCAATTTCGTTGCCAACTTAGAGACCTAAGGTGTCACGTCACACATTAATTGTACCAGCTAATAATCTACATTTATAAAAAGGTATGGTTCTAAAGATGCTGGCAGCGTTTCCTCGCTGTATCCCAATTCTAATGTGTTGAGCTGAGTGAGAAAGCTGCCAGTTCTTCAGTTCCCAGTTGTATCAGCCGGAAGCTTGAAGATCTAATACCTATTACGTGTTTATATCTATCCTAAAGTTATGGCAGGAAAAAGTAGCCCTAACACTTTACAACCATTTATCAGTTCAATGAAGATCATTGTATAATTGGATCATACTGATATTGAAAACAAACCACGTGTTGAAAACAAAGTTACTCAAACGTTTACGCGGCGTTTTAAAATACTTCCCGCTCAACTAACAAAGTTCCAACTCCCAACAAATTAAGACCGTGAACCACAACAAAAAGGACTTGAGTAAAAACTTTAATCCCACAGAGTTTGCTTGTTGTTAACTTTACAGATTCACAACTTAAACCCGATTGAGATTCATCAGAGGGTACAGTCATCCAATTAATTAAAACAACAGCATTGTTTTTGGTTCATCACAAGAGATGCGAACTTTGAAATGGGCGAGGAAGGAACGACAATGTTGTCACACGGAGTTGAGATTGCAAGTTTCAACGTAGCTAGGGCCCTGAATGTGTTTTGCAAATGGAGACCGTAGGTGCACGGTAGTGCTAAGTTAGGTACAGTTGTTTCTATTGTCTTGAGACTTTAGTCTAGATTAGTTCTACGTTTAGAATGAATGTTATGGTTTGACATTGGCATAACGTCATATTTCCGACAGAGTATTCAGACCCTGTAATGCATTAGGCACACATCACTCAGACACCTGTTTTTTGTAGTTTTTCGGTGTTCAAAGTTTGGTAGAACGACGTAACATGGGAGATTTATAGAACAGACTAATAATTGAAACATATACTCGTAAACGCCACACATACACCGATAGAATCTATCGACTGAAATCATTTTGAACAGGTAAAGCGTAGAGAGGACTCTTTTGGCAAGAAATAAGTGTCATAGACAAACTTCTAGAAGAAGCTGCGACAGTGAAACAATACTGACAGAATCAACGAGTATGTAAGGAGAATTTTAACAAGTTACTTGTAGAAATAAAATTCTCCATTCAAATCGTTTATCTCGTAGTTAGATAGTTAAGTCACTGTAAACTCACGGTGATGATTTCTGAAAGTGGAACTTTGTTTCTATTACCTACCAAGAGAGGTCCACTCTGCGGTTTAGATACGTCACTCTGGCGACACCTCGTAACGGTAGAAAGAGATGACAATATTTTTACGAACTACTCAGGAGTGGAACTGCACGTAGTAAGGTAAATGTACCAATGCTCGACGCCTCAACGCCCAGTAGATGACACCCATCTGTCACCTGTCTTACTGTGGCAAAAGGTTGCAAGTGCCATGAATTGGGTAAGTGTCGAGCACGGGAAAGTTTACCTTACTAACCTATTCTGTGCAGTAACTCACCTTGCCAACGCTCGGCGAGTTGTCAGTAACGAAGCGCACGAGCACGGGCCTTTCCGAACCCGCGACGAACCCGAAGCCGAGTTCGGGATCCCGATCGAGCACGACGTCCCGAGGCGCGGGCGGCGACTCGCACGACCATCCTTCGGGCGCCACGTATGTTGTCGTCTTGTTCACATGACTGTGGAAAAAAGGGGACGGAGAATTAGTCCTTGATTTCTACCAGCCTGAATAGCACGGCTGGGTGCGAGTAGAGCGTGAGTTACCCGTTACTGTCTCACTACAGACGTCAGAAAGTGATAGGTAGTATATCCCGCACGCTTGTCGTCTCTTGCGTCTGTTTAGAATTACAGCTCTCATGGATGTCTTGAAAGGCGTCTAAGGATATTTCATGTAAATTACAAATTATTCAGATTAATGAAATAGGAGATGAATCGAAATCAGCAGTTCAACTAGAACGAGAAACCGAAAAAGATGTCGACAGTACTCATCAGTGGTCATAACATAACCTTTTTGGCAATTTCAGTGCAGCGTAATGAACAGTCAAGGTCAAATGTTATGTCATTAAAGGCAAAATGTAGTAAATAAACGTGTCTGACCGTTGAAAATTTAGTTGAGTTTCATTGTTCAGACCACTTTCAGACATATCCTATACCTTTAAACGAGGTAATCTTGTATATATATTTATTTATTTGTTTATATATACCAGCTATCTCGGAAACGGCTCTAA
>BHDV01009411.1:132963-147585 GCA_005406045.1 Adoxophyes honmai
CCCCCGAAACTAAATCCTGGCTACGCCCGTGGGTTATGGTTTATGGTATACTTTATTCGACAACCTGACCACCTGTCAATGTTGTACCACTTTCATCTATGTTTTAACCCAAAATTAAGTCGAAATTAAATTAAATTAAAGACTTTATGTTCATGCCCTGTTATTACTACATTTATTAGTAATCAAGTAAAGGACGGAAGGTCTCTCCGATATCTTAGATCAGCCCGCTAAAGTTGATCCGCTGCTCATGCATACACAAGTTACAACTTGTATCAATCGAAATACGGTCCCCAGACCGAAGGCGAGTATGACTAGAGATTAGTGATGTGGCGGATCGTCAAAAATGTATAGGTACGGATGCGGATTAGTGTCAAGATCCGCGGATAAGGATCTTAATTTTTGTAATAAATTTTAGTTTCTGCTTATCATAAAAGTGAAGTTATACGTTGCTGTAGTATCGATCTCACGATAATTATGAATAAAAAAGTTTTAGTTAGGTATTTCATTTTCATAAAAGTTATGTTATAACTTATAACTTGCTATATAGTATTGATCTCATTATACATATTCTTTCAGTTATTATTATCCAGTTTTAAGTGTGGTAACCTACTGCGATAAATGCTTGCAATATAAAGGTGTCAAACATTTGATTTTACAAAACAAAAATACTCTGAATGTATTTTTATAATTACTTTAATTCCACCAAATCACCCGTAAAAGATCCGTAAAAGATAAGCGTGAAATGTAACGGATACGGATACGAATTTTTATATTCCCTCGGATATCCGCGGATACGGATACAGGTATCCGGAACATCACTACTAGAGATTGGCTCCTAGGAAAACAGATAGCTCGGTTTGTTGTTTGCATAACCATGGTATTGGATTGTGTATCTGTAATACTTTCAATCATTTTTCTCGATGATAGCTCCCGTAAAACGTTATAATGACTGTTTAGTTACTGAGAAAATAACTTGCAAATGCGGGGTAGGTATACTGGTCGGCAATAAACTTGACCAGATTATAAGTTTGGTAAGTTGGTAAGTTCGGACATCGTTTTTAAGTTTTTTCAGTTCCTGGAAAAGCTTTGTTATTTTTTAACCGACTTCAAAAAAGGAGGTATTCAATTCGTCTGTATTTTTTTTTTTTTTATTTTTTTTTATGTATGTTACCTCAGAACTTCTAAACGGGTGGACCGATTTCGATGGTTCTTTTTGTGTTCGATAGCAAATGGCTTCCCATTGGTCCCATTTTAATTTCATCAAAATCTAACTAGTAGTTTTTGAATTATCCTTAAAATAAAAAAAAATGTATGGGCATTCGGGAATTTTAGTCCGAACTTACATTTGTACATACTTACATACCTACATACAATCACGCATGTATTCTTAAATGGGGTAGGCAGAGCGCACAAAACGCTACATAGACAAAACTATGTCTATGTCACGCTTCGCGGCCACTTCTAGCACATTTTTGTAAGTTTTGAGTTAGCAGGTATAATAGTGACGACGGGTTGCTAGCCTCATAGCCTGTCGCCTAAAATTTACTTTAACCTATGTCCTTAGTCGCCTTTTGCGACATCCACGGAAGAAATGGAGAGTATTTTTATGTGTATTCGCTGATTACTCGAAGACGCCTGGACCGATTTGGAAAATTCTTTTTTTGTCTGAAAGGGTATAGTTTCCAGGTAGTTAGATTGTCAGCATATCTTGACCTGATGATGGAATATGAGGGAAATCGAAGGCAACCCTCAAATTTTATAGGCACAGGTAGTGTTTTTAGTACATTTTTCAAAGCTACACCAGTATTTTCGCTTGGCAGTAAAAAAAATGATTGAGGTGATGATGAAAGGTCAACTCCTTAATTTTTAGGAGTTAAAGGATATTTTTTCAATACTGAATGCACCTCCAGACTGGAAATTATAGTTTCAGTAATTAGCCAAGCCTGCTGCTTCTCAAGTGTTGCATTTCGGCTAATGATCGTTCATCGTGGGGTTTACTTAACAGTTTAGAGGGTTCTAAATCTGATAGAGCTATTCCTTCTGAAGCCTTGAATCTGCTGAGAGCTACGTATACCTACTTGATCTTTAGTAAATATGTACATAAACAGAAGTTTCCTTTCAGGATATAGCTAATTTGAAGTCGGTTTTTTTTTGTTTAAAATTATTACAGATATACACACATGACATGTTAAATTGAGAACCTTCTTTTAAAATTGATTAAAGCTTACGAAAAAATTAAAACAAAAGGCTTTGGCATCACCTAATGTTGGGAGTACTGAGTAATTTTTATTAAGCAAGCTATAATCCAAGGAAGGTGGATATTTTATATCCAAGGATCAAAATCGAAGTTCGCAATAACAACAGCTTAAACAGTTTCAGTGCGGCTGTGTATATGCGGCTTCATGAAAACCTGAAATTTCAGAGCACAAACGGGCCATAAGAAACGTCGTAAAATTTTTCAATAGCAAATAATAAAAATTATCTCCGTTTTGATGGCATTTCTTTATGGGACGCGTAAACCACGTACAATATCAAGTATTGTCACAGAATAGGCAATAATACTAGGTACAGTCACGAACAGGGATTGTTGAGCCACTTGCCACTGTTCGCAATTTAGACGTGTAATCAATGACCGATGTGACTGACAGATGTTATCTATTGGATTGGTATTACACGACTAAGTTACAAACATATGCTCAACAATCCCTGTTCGCGATGGTACGTACAGAACGTAAACTACCAAACATGTTCAGGCGTAAAAATATTATCCGTGTTGAGTTGGATTAAGAATAACTCCTCTCCATTTCTTCCGTGGATGTCGTAAGGGGCGACTTAAGAAATAGGTTAAGGTATATTTTAGGCGACAGGCTAGCAACCAGTATTAGGTACCTATACCACTTCAAACCTAAGATTATGCAAGATGTGGCTACGAATCGTAAAATAGTCGTGGTTTTGTATGTGTCGCGTTTCGTGTGCCTACCACATTTTGGAACATAGGCGTGATTGTATGTATGTATGTATGTATAATTCTGTAACATCTACTTGTTATCTTATCAATGAAACTTAAAGCTCTCTTTAGTCAAACCCATCCCAAGGCATAACTCTGCTTAAAGAGATTTGAGATTCCCAGCCCCAGCTGCCCTCTGTCGGTGCTAACTGGAACCATTAGAGATAATCATCGCGTATAATTGGGAGCGAAAATGCGGGTAGTTGCAGGTTGTCATTGACGTGGGAAATTTAATCTAATCCGCCTAATTCCGGATATTCCGCCTGATATATTTCCGGGTCGGGGGAGCTATTTTGGTGGTCCATAAATAGGGGAAAAAAGGTAAAGGTTTTTTGTGCGTTTTTTTCGTTTATGTAACTATTGTAACCCAGCCTTTTTGTGCGACTAAATTATAAGTCCTTCCAAATGTTATTTAACTAAAATTAACATTTGTCACAGATTTAACAATTTACGACTTGGATAGGGAATATAAAGTTGCATCATCGTCTAACGATAGCGTAACGATACTAGTAAATAATGTTGAAATGTTGAAATTATATTTGTTTCAAATTGTTATATTTTTGAAATTTCGAAAAAGAATTGTATGATAATGTCTAGTGAAATGAAACGGACACACACGTTTTTAAATCCTGACTAGCTTGAAATGGTTCGTGCCAACATTATTTCATTATGAGTGAGTCTCTTTATGGTGCAGCGCAGACGACAGACTTTTTGTGCGATCGAGTCTGCAGCGCACAAAAAGTGTGCGAGGCTTTTATGCATTGTGCGCCGGACTTTTTGCGCGACGTTTGCGTTACTGCATATAATTCCATAGGTTCTATTTTCACCGACTAAAAAGTCCGTCGCCGATAGTTTGTCGTCTGCGCAGGGCCTATATTTAAAATACGTCTCTGTATGTATGTATATATCATTAAACACATCAAACATCAACCTAAGAAATCATTGAAACATTTTGATTTATCGTAAAAGAAGTCCAAAAGCAACAGCAAAGAAAGCAATGGCACCCAATGGATCTTCAATCCGGCCGCAAATATCTCCATCATCAAACAATCCAACAGCCAAAGTTAAATTCCGAACTCTAGCAAAACAATTGCGACAATTCGAATTCCTGAGTCAACACCGTGCGACATAATAGCGAGAAGCTCGGGAATAGGTCCCCTCGGAGGGGTCAGGTACTGTCCGCAATCTAAATACCGGAGGTGGGTGATCGAGACCACGGGCCGGCTTTGATTCTGAGATTGGCGACTGTTGCTAATATATATGTTAACGGAAATGTATGTAATCCGTCATTGTATACAATTCCTAGGAAATGTATGTAATTCCTAAAATCGCACGGAAATGTGTGAAATAAATTACACATTACACATTTCCTAGGTAATCTATACATTTCCTAAATCGCAATCGGAAATGTTCAAAAATGGCTGCCTAACCACGCATCGCGCTTATGTAACAGCGATTTTATTTAGGTTAGGTTAGGTTAGGTTAGATTTATACATTCCATCCCTGGGACACCCACATTTCCCTGGGACACCCGCATCTCCCTGGGACACCCCCATTAACGGCAACGAGGGCGGTTGGGTTTTAGTGGGTATTCCTCACCACTCTGAGTCCCACACACCGCCTGGGTTGTCGCCGCGATGCGGAAACGACTCAGGGATAGTGCGTAAATGCATTTCCCAACCTAAAAAAAAAAGGTTTATACATTTCCTAATACGATATTGGAATTGTATACAATTCCGAGGAAATTTATACATTTCCTAGGATATCTAGTTTTTCAAACAATATTTTATACATTTCCTAAATAGTATCGGAATTGTACACATTTCCTAGGATTTGTTTACAATTCCTTGATTTCATACATTTCCGGTAACATATACATACATCAAGCAATGTTCCCAAATGGGTGGGCAGAGCACAGGAAACGCATAGGCATAACCATGACTACTGCACGTTTTGTCATCACTTCTGGTATTAGGTTTTATGTTGGCAGGTGGTAGGTATAGTGACACGTTGCTAGCCTATCGCCGAAGACATACCTTAACCTACTTCTTAGTGGGTTCCACGAAAGAAATGGTGAGGGGCTACTCAAAACCCGATAATATCACACAGGATTCGCGATTTAGCCATTTATTAATGCCTCTTATTATAGAGTCGTCACATAAATCGACACCGGAATGCGACCTATTTGCGTGGCGATGGATGTCAGTCTGTAATGCATGCTTGAGTTTTTGTGAGGCGATGGATGCTAGGTGCTCTAGTGTTCCAATATAATTTTTCTTTTCTTTTTCTTTTTGCCTATTGTTTGTTACCTATTACATAATTTAATAAAATTGTATTTAAGTTTCGTGACGACTTGGTTGATCTGTAATGTTACGTAAGCTTTTTGAATAAATAAATAAATAAATAAATAAATAAATAAATAAATAAATAAATAAATAAATAAATACCTCTTACTTTAGACATTTTCAGCTAATAAAGTATACATATAACATTGAACTCAACAAATTACTCGTCACCTCGGGCTTTCAATTCCATATTGAGCGATTTCATTTTCTAAAGCAGCATTTCAATCATTCCATCATGTTACAGTAAATAAAGTTCACAAAAGCATTCGTTCTTACATTCAGCAGGACCCGCGCGGTCACAAAAGGTGTACCAATATTGCAGCGTACTGAATGAATGAATGAAATCCAGAGTACGTCAACGTTCGGTCCAAATCCGAATGCCACACAATTCCATTTTGTTCAATAGGTAGGTACTTGTTTGTCTAACATGTTTTACGTGCAACAAAAATTAATTATAATTTTATAATTATATGTGTATGTGTACCTGTCAGTATAGTACCTCTTACAGTCCCGGAAATCTAATTTGACCTGTCCTTAAAATCTTACCACATTAAATGCTGAGGACTTTACTTTAAAACCTAAAAATATGCTAGGAGTGGCTACATAACGTGATATAATCATTGTCTATGTAGCGTATCGTTGTCTCTGTCTATGTACTTCATTTCGGAATAAAGGCGTAATATATGTCTGTAAGTATGTCGGTCGAGGGAGCCCTCGAAGAACGTATGTCGAAGCAAAGTAGAAGTAACCGAAATAGAAGTAGAAGTAAGAAATACACTTTATCCCACATTTAGGATATACACGAACTTTTCCAGCAGCATACCTACAATGTTTATTTACAGTCCATTTGTGGAGCCATCTTAACTGACAGAAAAGTCCTTCTAAGAAATTGCAGGTGTGTTTATTTGTCAACGTTTCCGCCCTGAGCGTCCAACGCTTAGAATTTCAGGAGCATTGTACTTTACTACAAGTCCACAGCTACAATAAATGTAATATAGTTCAAAAGCACGCACAGAAATGCACCTTGTACTTAAGTGCTCAGTGCTTAGATTGCATTAACGAGTCTTAAAAGCACCTTTTTATTAGAAACGGTGCGGTCTACTGGGATTTCACATGGCTTTCTATTTTTCTTGCATTTTGTAATTGTATTAAACCTAGTAATTTGTGACGTAGTCGACAGAAGTCCACTCTAACTTATAATATAAAATAAGTTTTTTACAATATTACCAGTCATTGTTTTGTCTATGTAGCGTTTTGTGTGCTCTGCCTACCCCGTTTGGGAATACAGGCGTGATTGTATGTATGTATGTACCACTCAACAATCAGAGTAATCTCTGTACCATGCTAATACAATTTAAAGTAGTGTTATGTTTTTAATTTACAAAAGAATAAGACACATTTTGACAGAAGATTTGTTGGCAACATTCATATCATAGCCATCAGCGTATCATCATCATCCAATCTCTACCCGTTGCATTACTAATAGGTGTCCTTTCAGTTTTTTTACTTAACGTGTGATCTATGATAATATCAGTCGACTACAAAGAAACAAACCCATTGTCTTCAGTTTTTATAAGCTATTATAATTGATTGTGCCATAGTATGTACCGTAGATCTCATATAATTGCTAATCATTCACGCGGACTAATTGAGTGCTATTGAAGTGAACACAACATACGGATAATCATTTAATGAGTGAGTTTCAAAAAAATTGTACATAAATTAAGGGTTAATAAAAACAAAATCACGATCGCGTCTTTTGTGTAACGAAAATTACCTATACAAAATGTATGGGTAATTGTCGTTACACAAAAGAATCAATTAACTTTTGTCTTTATTAAAGCCCTTAACTATGTACAATTTTTTTGAAACTCACTCTAATCATGTCTCCACTTGAGTGTAGTGTTCACACTCCTATAATGGGCTTAGCGGTGAACTATATTATTGTACACACTATGACTTGTACTGCCACTTTTTCGTAGTAAAAGCGATGCGCGAATATACTGTCTCTAAAATCGTGCCATTTAAGTTACCAGGGACTATAGATTGGTATGTATAAAACACATTTGTAGCCTCACAGTACTTTACAGTGAGCTGACAAAAATTATCACTCTTCAAGTGGATTTTGACTGGCGCCACTTTAAGTTACTGCATTCACTGCCTTCAACTTATGGGATTTTGTGACTTACGCCCAATGATATCAAAGATTCGCAGGATTTTGAACGCATATCTGCGGTTGCGGCACCTGAAGAATGTTCAACTTTGTAAAAACGCAGTGAATGCCTTAAATTTCCATTAAATAAAAAAATAAGAGTAGACAAAAATGGTCGCTTACCGTCATGTAAGACGTTGCCTATTTTATGGTAAAAAAAGGATTATATCTCCTACAAAACACAAAGGATTCCATATGATGCAGATCTAGGCAAACCGAGACAGTATAATGCAGCAAAACAATTAGATAAGCTTTATTAAACAATAAATAAACTGGAATCACGCTGGACGCAGTCGCCGACTGCATCCGAATTACCATAAGCCCGCAGTGGCCGTTTGTTATCTGTGCGCCGTGTCTCCGGCACGAACGAACGAGACTTGGCGAATGATTTGAATGGTACTAAGTGAATGATATAGTGACAGTTGGCGGTACTAAGTGAATGATTTGTTGTACGGAGCAGTGTGAATGTGGACTTTCGTTGTATTAGTTTATTTCTTAAAATATTCAATAATTTTGTAAAATAAGATGGAATACGTATCGAAAGTTATGGTCAAGCGTGTACTTTTTTTTACAATAATAATATACAGGCTTTGTAGTATGTATAAGTCAGGAATGAGGCTACCAATCGCTCAGGTGAGCAATGATTGGTAAATACGTTGCTTTATGTTTTGTCACAGGGGCTCATGATAAACTTTCTATCATTTTTTGACGTCTTCAATTAGTAAAGTTAATTTGACAGTGACAGGTATAATAAGTTCTAATCTGGCAGAAATATACTGAAGAAAATTGAGGTCTAAAGCTAAAATTTACCTCTGATTCGTACCTTGTAAAATTTATCTAAAGAACTTACTGAAATAACAAGGTTTCTCTCATAAATTTACTTACTAAACATTCAGAACGAGCTACAACAGAAACAAAACAACGTTTTGTGCATAAAACAACACTTCTCAACGCGAAATAAAAGGGAAAATTCAGTTTTAAAAATGAGTGCATTTCCATCTCATGCTAAATTAGAAAATTCCTCAGCATTTTATTTTTTAACGTTCGCTTTGGACTTGTGAAAATACTTTCTTTCGAGTACGGTTCGTCTCGATGTTTATTTGCGGTTGAGGGTTCCCGTGAAATTAACGGGAGTTTATTTAGTCGATAATCACTTTATATCCACAGGAGACGTCTCTTACAGGACAGGACAGGTCTCTCCTGTGGACATAAGGACATAAATTTCATACATATAATTATACATCACGCCCATATTCCTCAATGAATCATGACTAGTTTACGTTTGGTGGCCACTTCTAGCATTTATTTTTAGGTTTTGAGTTGGCAGGTATAATAGTGACAAGTTGCCAGCCTGTCGCCTAAAATATACCTTGAACTATTTCCTTAGTCGCCTCTTACGACATCCACGGAAGAAATGGAGAGATCCTATTCTATCCCGACACCACACAGGTGACTTTTATCACGCCTACAAAATAGACGCGAAGTAACATTTCAGTATGACCCTTAAAAGAAGGAAAAATCGCCTCCGCTCCCGCTCATGGCTTGCGGGTAGCGGATTAGACCGCGCGCGACTATTGTCCGTCGAGATTACCTAGTCTGCTAGATATCCCGGCCCGGTAACAGAAAACGCTTTTAATATATTCTTATGAATTTCTGAATGAACCTGCAGGATTAAATAAATGAAGAATGTTTAGCAATTCTTTAGAACTAGAAGCATTTGGTACGAAATTGTACAGCAACACGCGAGACGATACGCGCGTAAGATTAGACTACTTGTCACTTTCTGACGTCTCTACCTAATTAGGCTCAATTCACACCAGAAGAGCAGCGCAGCGCGGCGTAGCGGAGCGCAGTTTCAGTGTCATGAGAATTTCAACTTTATTTTCATTACGATAAGACTTATTACGCATGAGAAACTCTAACGATGCGCGCGGATGCCCGCGGATCCGCGGGAATTCCAGCGCATTCCATAAACAAAGCCGTGCGACTCCGCGAGCTGTCGCGGGAATGGCCGAGGATGCTCGAGTAGTCGCGACGGCCGCTGTCAATACATATGTCAATATGTCAATAATTATGTAAATTCCAGCGACTTCCTACGCATTCCAGCGGCTTCTCGAGCAGTCGCAGGAATCCTCGCGCATTCTCCACGGAGCGGGTCGCTGCGCTACGCCGCGCTGCGCTGCTCTTCTGGTGTGAATTGAGCCTTAGAGACAAGTATCGTCTATCTCACACTCATGTCTACTAACTTCTTGCTGTATTCCCAAATAGGGTAGGCAGAGCACACGAAACGCTACATAGAACAAACTATGACTATTTCACAATTCATAGCCACTTCTAGATTTTATTAGGTTTTGAGCCCGCAGTTATAATTATAATAATAGTGACAGATTGCTAGCCTGTCGCCTAAATCGCCTCTCGCGACATCCACAAATGAAATGGAGAGGTGTCATTCTAAACCCGACACCACACTATGGTCCATTCAGGATAACATAGGACTTTTAACGGTCAAATCCTCATACATTTTTTAGTAGCCGCAAATGGCGAAACCGTTTTTTTGAGAACATTATTGCAAACAGTGATAAGTGTTATTGCAATAATGATTTCCTGTTTCACCTTTAGGTCTCTGAGAAGAATCCTAATTTTGTGCGTTAAGTGCCGGCGCGCACTACGACTCTTTGTCGCGCGACACGATTTTAAAATAGCGCTGTCCATAGTGATTTTTTCATCATAGTGCGCGCGATGACATATAAACCCTTACGTTGCATTTCTACGACAAAATTATCGCGCGACAAAAAGTCGTATTGCGTTCTTAGCCTAAAAGTCTAATGTTAATCTGAACTGACCATAGAATAGATTCAAAGGATTAAGCATTTAAAGCTTAGAATTCGCAGGTAAATTAGCCGGTTACTGCAATGTGTTTTATACAGGTGCCTCCAAGCAAGATAAAATTTTAGGGTTCCACTGGACTGCATACTTATGGTCCATTACACGCGGACTGGTGACAGCTGACCCCCCCCCCCTGCTGCCCAAGATGGGGAGGGGGGAGGGAATCGGCCGAAGAATGATGTATTTGGGCTATTTTATCAAAAGAGTTGTCCTTTGTTTCAATTTAAATAAAATTTGGTTTTTCATGCACTCAGAATCATGGGCGCTTTCGAAGGACACAAATATGTATTAAGGGTAGCCGGAAATCGATCGTGAATATTTTAACCAATTTTTTCCCGGAATTTTCATCTAAAAAAAAACGCTTTTAGTCAACCGCGTCAAACGATTGCAGGTGGGTAGACTCCGATTAATAAAATTTGCGTACAGGGCGTAAAGTAGGTAAATTAATACACTGGGCGCAATGACCTGAAACGCGATGAAACATTTGTCTCCTACAAGGTCAATAATGACAATTTTCAGAAAATATTTTACAGTGCTTTTCAGACGCGTATACCGGACCACTGGTTTCAATATTTACGGTAAATTTTCGACCTTCTTGTATACTTTAACCTATTTTCTGAAGTCACTTCTTACAACACCGAAAGAATCAGATGTATTATCCTAAGTTCCTAAACCACATCACACGGTTGAAAAAAAAAATCTAATGGAAGCAAGACGTTCACGATCATGTATCTCTGATAGTCGTCCTGCCCTCCCCCTTTCTCGGGGGGTGTCTCCGTGTGTAATGGTGCGGAAGGCCCGTCGGACCGGCGGATAACCTCGTCAGTTCCTCTTTAAACGCCATTATTATAATAGTAATGTAGTGGGGACATAACTCACGGTAAAACGACTGAAAGGGGCAAATTTAAAGTTATAGATGATTTTTAGTTAAGCTACCTTGGGCAATGTGTGATCGTATTATTTAAAATTACGTACATAAATGTCACGCCTGTATTTTCAAAATGGGGTGGACAGAGCATACAAAATGTCACGTAAACAAAAATCATGAGTATGCACTTGTGTATCACAATTTTTAGTTTAAACATACTTAAAAGCTATTTCTTTATTCGCCTTTCATGACATTCACCTATACTAATAGGTAAATATGAAGAGTTGTACATATGATGGATGTCATAAGAGGCGACTAAGGAAATAGGTTTAAATATGATTTAGGCGACAGGCTAGCAACCTGTCACTGTAATACCTCTCAACTTAAAACCTTAAAATTGTGGTAGAAGTATTTACGGGACGAGAAATATTCATGGATATGTCTATGTAGCGTTTCGTATTCTCTACCTATCCCGTTTTGGAACACAGGCGTGATGTGTGTACGTTTCTATCTGCGAATATGTCACAATAAAAATAAGTGGTTGTTATATCACAGCTAAACCCATAAACAGTTGAGTATATTTAAATCTCTCTGACGTCAGTCCCTCAGCGCCCTGTCCGGTCGTTCCGGCGATTTGAATAACCGCCTCTAATGGCGGCCGGTACCTGCGTGTAATTACGTGCCTCGAACAGCGTCGGGTAAACATGCTTTGTTCGTCACACTTAAAAGTAAATGGTTGGGGTGAATTAGCAACGAAGGACTAATTCAGTGTGGAAATGCGGTGTGGAATGCTGATACTGATTTTATTGAAGGATAAAAGCTTTCCTGTGTGGTGCCGGGTTAGAATAGCACCTCCCCCTTTCTTCCCGTGGGTGTCGTAAGAGTCGACTCTGGGAAAGGGTCAGTGTATTGTGGGTGATGGGCTAGCAACCTGTCACTGCAATGTCACGTTTAACCATCTGGTTACCGTGCTGAAATTGCTAAACGTGGCACTGGATTTTTGAATTCATGTGCTCTGCCTACCCCTCTTGGGAATACAGGCGTGAGAATATGTATGTATGTTTGTAAAAAGCTACTAAACAGATGTATACGGAAACTGTGGACGGGTGTGTTGAGACGAGCAGACCAAGACCGATATTCCGTGACCAAATCGGGGACGATTTAGATACAGGTCAGGTTAAGTGTACCCGAAACCGACGAGCATGTACGAAGGCCCTAATATTTGTATGTAATTATAAATTAAACACATTTTTGAGATGCAGTTATTAGTCATCATCAGTTGGCTTGACAAGGCAAATAGACTGCCAGTAATTTTCTGACCTCTCTATACTAGTCAGATAGTGACAGGTACAGTCGTCGGCAAGTCAAAAATCTAAACATTTTGTAGAAAAAAAGTCTTGCCATCTAATTTGCCGGGGACTAGGTGTGGCAAATATATGTAGTGTAGCGCTTTATGATGTGAGTTTATGATAATCCGTGCTATTGTGGTATAAAGTTATACTGACAATGATACCGTACAATAACTATGTAGGTTAGGTACTAACCTAAAAGCAATAGACCACACAAAATGCAATTATGAATTAAAGATTCCACGCAACTTAGGAAATAGAACATAAACATGCTTATCTCGACGTTGAAAAACATTATTGTTTATCAGTAAACAAGAACGTTACGCAAAGTTTCTGTAATCAAACTTGTGGACCATACAAACAAGGGAACTTACAAACTATCGTCTATACGCACTTATATCGTTCGCAAATATCCCAATCGATTGCTGTCCGAGTGCTTAGTATAATGGAAACGGAGCGAATTAACGCGAAATCATACAATCAATGCATACAATTCCGCATTAATTCACAAACGAAATCGTTGTCGAATTCATGATCGTTTAAATACACTAGACGTTTTGGCTTAGCTGGCATCTTTCCCAATGTTGTGTCCCCGATGCAATTGGTGTGGCGCTCTAACGCCACCTATCGTCGAACAGCGGAACTTTACTAAAAATGTCATTTGTCAAATGGTAATTCTGCATGGCGCCAACAAGTTTTGAAGATTGGTTGCTTAAATACAAATCCCAACTACCTATCTCTCTGTGGAGCCCTATGACATCTGCCTGGAGAGATGTCTACATGGGAGACTTTCGCACATGTAAACAAAAACGCAACCCAAGCCAAGGGGTCATCCATAAAGTACGTCACACTTTCGGAGGGGTCAGTGATTTGTGACACTTGAACAAATTTCCTGTAATTTTCATAGTAAAATGTGTGACATGGGGTAGGGGGTCTATCTAATATTCCCCAATTTTTGTGTGACGTGTATTATGGATGGCCCCCAAGTCAGCAGCGTCTGTAATCAATAGCCCGGTCCACCCGCAACAATGGAGCTCGCAAACTTGTGTTTGCAAACAACCTAATTGATTGGTTTCGTGTCGGCGCAGTTTGTCAAGGGCCTCGTGGCGCTGCAACAGAGTGGAGGAGTGGAGTCGATATTAGTAGGGGTTTAGATACAGCATTTATCTTCTAGGTACGAGGCAGGGCTGTTAAAAAGTAGAGCATTATACATAGGTACATACAATGACGCCTATGTTCCTAAACGGGGTAGGTAGAGCACATGAAACGTGATGTAGACAAAACCATTATTATGTCTTTTTCACGCTTCGCAGCCACTTCTAGTATAATTTTAGATTTGATAACAGGTGGAATAGGTATAAGAGTGACAGGTTGCTAGCCTGTCGCCTAAAGCATACCTAAACCTATTTTCTCTTACGACATCCACGGAAGAAATGAAGTAGAGCAACAGTTGTTTTATTTTAAGCTGTGTGGTGTCATGTTTAGGCACCTCGCTGTTTTTACTCAATCGGCAAGAGCGTGGTTCTTAAATTTAAGAAGAAGGCAGATATACTTAATTATGTACCTAAATCCTATCTGACCCCAGTATGGTGGGATGTCTAACTAAAAAAGCTATAACACGAAGTGATCCAGTCAATAGAAACGAATTAAAGGGGTTACCTGGAATGATTTCCGGGAATTTTGAAAATTGGTGAATTTATAGATTTTGATGTGCTCTTTCCGAATTTCAATTTTGCCACCTCGTATCTTTGCCGCTAACGCCGCCATATTGGAAAAATGGCGCGTAAAAGCAGTTTTTTGACAATATCTCCTGTCTGACTAATTTTACATAAAACAGTGTATTACAAAATAAAACTAGAGGCAATTGTCTACAATTTATGTCTGAGTGTTTATTTAATAAAGTCCATAGTTTTGGCGTACGAGCGCCACAAAGTACACTTCGCAAATTGTGTTGG
>BHDV01009411.1:148243-191947 GCA_005406045.1 Adoxophyes honmai
TGGCGCTCGTACACCAAAACTATTGACTTTATGAAATAAACACAGAGACATAAATTGTAGGAAATTGTCTCTAGTTTTATTTTGTCGTATACAGTTTTATTGTAAATTGAGTCAGGAGATATTTTCAAAAAACTGATTTTACGCGCCATTTTTCCAATATGGCGGCGTTAGCGGCATAGATACGAGGTGGCAAAGTAGAAATTCAGATAGAGCACCTCAAAATATATAATATTACCAATTTTCAAAACTCCCGGAAATCATTCCAGGCAAAACTACCCATTGATCAGGCTAAAGAGTTGGAACATTTATAAATCAAAAGAAGTTTGCATAAAATGCAAAAATAAACAATGACAGTTTTACACTTATCTACCTCATTGTTACTCGTATTATACTCAAACGGTTACCCACGATAAAAGTGCGAAGTTAAAACCAGACGGCATGCAGCTGCAGCCGACGACTTGTCGCTGCGAGACTCCTGTAGGTTGAGCACAGCAACACTATCATTTTCTGATATCTCTAGTTAGATCTTGCGTGCAACTAAACGTTGTGCTAAGCCGGCTGGCATCTGTGTATTTCTATGAAGTACCATCGAACCAATTGATTCCTGACCCACCATAGAACCTATTCACAGTGAACGTCATAGTGACATTGCATTGCTTGACAAAGGAAATGTTTATGACGTTTATTGGGACAACGTTCTGCGGTGAGTCAGGAATCAGTTGGTTCGATAGTACCATTCACAACGTGCGACAAGAAGCCAGCGACACACCGTCATCCGACATCAACCTATGCTCAGTGAGATTTTGTTTTCGTAAGCGCCAACCGGCAACTAAGGGAATAGCAAAGCTTTAGGTAGACGACAAGCTAGCAACCTGTCATTATTATACGTCTGTCATCCATTTTTAAACCTAAAATTGTCCTAAAAGTTTCACTAAAGCTGTATTTTATGCGCTGTGTACCGCATTTGGGAATACATTTGGGAATGTGTTTATGTGTATGTGAATCACTAAAGAAATTGGCTAAAATTTCGACTTCAGTCGGATTCAAAAGCTGGCAACATGACGCAACGAAATGTCGCGGCGTGCAGCAACATGTCGCGGCGTGCAGCAACATGTCGTCGAGTACTTGCTTAAGTGTGAATCCCGCCAACGCCGCGTTGGACGCTCCGGATGATCCGGATAACGCCGGTAATAAAGTACAGGCGGATTAGTGGCGCCTTTTACCGGTTTGTGCCGCCGGTAAACGGGCGTATCTCAAAAAATTGCTATTACCATTTTGTGATATTTTCTGTAACTTTTATATTACACATACAACCACGCCTGTGTTCTCAAATGGGGTAGGCAAAGTACACGAAACGTGACATTGACAAAACCATGATTATGACTATATCACGCTTCGCAGCCACTTCTAGCATAGTTTTAGGTTTGCGAAGATGAAAGAGGCACAATAATGACAGGTTGCTAGCCTGTCGCCTAAAATATACCTAAACCAATTTCCTTAGTTGTCTCTTACAACATCCACGGAAGAAATGGAGAGGTGTTATTTTATCCCGACACCTCACAGCAAAGTTTTATATTATTTCTAGCAATTTTCATTTAAAAGGGAAAAATGCGTCTTTATTTTTGTTGTGTTACAATTTTCTATACTTATCTACACAAGAGGATATTGCGAAATATGCATGGAATTTTCGGGATACTTATTTTCTCTCATAGCAAAGGAAATACCTTATTGTCGCTGATTCGTATAAAAATAACACAGACATTGCAGAAAATATCACAAAAATAAACCCTTAGTCTGATTTAAAATGAAAATTACAAATATAAACCTTTGGACGCACTAAAGAATGCTTCACATCGGTCCTCGAGTCTCGTTACACTTGTATTTTTACTGGCAGATGCCTTTAACCCCAATTTGAATAGTATTCGGCACAGGCCACAAGTATTCGAATACCACGCGGTATGTGTGTAATATCGGCGCGAGCTATGCGGCTGGCTCGCCGGTATAGCCACCCTCGGCTCCAGTGTTGCATCTTACATAGGTGGATAGAAATTTATACATAGGTACATACAATCACCAGTGCACGTGCAATAACAATTCCAGTATAATTTTAGGGTTTAAAACAGATGGAAGAGGTAGAATAGTGACAATAGTGACATGTTACTAGCCTGTCGCCTTAAGAATACCCATTAATTTAGTCACCTCTTACGACATCCACGGAAGAAATGGAAAGGTATTCAACCTAAGAGAACTCTAAAACGTTGCATCATGGCAAAAATATATTAACTTACACTTTCTAAATTTCTCTTAAATTTTCTTAGTACGTACCTATAGCCATTTCATTTTATAAGAACCCTCTCTTAACTATAACAAACACAACAAAAAAAGAGTTCGCTCAATCGGTCTGGCCATTTCACGTGATGCCTTTACCAAGAGAAATGCAGATTCATTTCTATATTTAGAAATGTTTAGCAAACAATAGGTACATTTTACAAAGCCGATGTAAAATGTATTATCTTTTACGTGCATTATAACTTTTGTATTAAAACTCTCAACTCCATTATAAGTTGGAGCAGCGGCGAGTTATTAAAACTTAGGTTTCAAGAAAACAACCGCAGTTTTTCTTAGTAACATGATTTATTTCTACTGTATTAAGGCCATTTATTTGATATCGAAGCATTTCTACCTACGTAAAATGACGGTAAAACTTTGCCTATAATTTGTTCCTAGCTCAATACGCCACGACCCGTAAAATAGTCATTGTTTTGTCTTTATAAAAGTTTCATGTATTATTTGACCAATTGCAGAATGTGGTCACAATAAACGTAGGGTTTTCTCGATCGTAGAGTTGACATTCACTATAAATGGATTCCGTACTGGGTCAGGAATCAATTAGATTTAGTGTACATTGCCCCATTGTTTTTTACTACTAAGAATACGGACCCCACGAGGGTACAGGACTATTTCGATTGTTCCAACTGTCTCTTTTATCTGAACACTTTTTGACAAAAATGGCTGAAAATTCTAATAGGTATTTGGACGATAACTACAAATAGGTTCTATAGTGGGTCAGAGTTTCCCGTGTGGTGTCGGGTTTAGAATAACACCTCTCCATTGTCTTAAGAGGCGACTAACCTATTTAGGTTAAGCCTTAACGGTTAAGGTAAATTTAGGGCGATAGGCTAGCAACCTGTCACTACTATACCTGCCAACTTAAAACTTATGCTAAAATTGACTACGAAACGTGAAATAGTCATGATTTTATCTACGTAGCGTTCCGTGTGCTCTGCCTACTCCATTTAGGAATACAGGCGTGATGTATGTAAATACGCATGTAGGTAGGTTCTTTGATAGGTACAGAATCAATCCGTATATCCGTATACTCATATTATTATATAAATGTGAAAGTGTGTTTGTTTGTTTGTTTGTCCGTCTTTCACGGCTAAACGGAGCGATGAATTGACGTGATTTTTTTAGGTAGAGATAGTTTAGGGCATGGAGAGTGACATAGGCTACTTTTTGTCTCTTCAAAACCCCCCACTTCCCTAAAGTGAGGGGTGGAAGTTTGTGGAGAATTCCGCAATTTTCAATGTAGAAAGCTGTAAATTGGTACGTGTGCTATGTCTTAAGTGCTACCCCGAATTTAACGCGAGCGGAGCCGCGGGCAAAAGCTAGTTGGTTCATACAAGTCCGTATTTTATGTCATTCACAAGTACCTATTTACCAAATTGTGCCCCAATCACTCGGACACCTGAGCCTAGATATAAACCCGGCGTGCTCTACCCACTTTACCGAGCAATAAGAAACTTTACGGCCACCGTGTTGCCGAACAACGGCTATCAAATACAATTTACTGAACTTGCAAAAAGAAAATAAATGTCGCACAAGAACGCTTGAAACGTGCTACGAAGCGTGAAATAGTTATGGTTTGGTCTAATAAACGTTTCGTGTGCTCTGCCTATCCTATGGGGAACAGAAATTATTGTATTCACATACCTACGCTTGATCATCGTCAATAGTCTTAAGCTATGCATTTTTTGGCATAAAAAGTTGCCCATGCCTTCACTTAAGAAAGAAAGAAAGAAAGAAAGAAGAAAGAAAGACATTTATTGGTACAAAATTTGACACAGATTTTAGCCTAAATTAACAAAATAAACAACAACTTAACAATTATGCATGCAAAAAAAAAGGTTCACATTTCCGTGCCAAATAGCACCAAAAGGGCCGCACTCAGCATGATATTGAGGCAAGCCTCAATGCTGTTTTTCAATGTGACCCTGAAACTTAAAACTGAATAAAAAAAAACAAGAGTTGAAATTTAAAAACTTAATTTGACTTAATTTAACTTAAACAATCTCCATATTTCGCGGCAATCAATTCAATACCCATTTGAAGCATTAACAGGTAACGGAAACAGATAGACAGACAGACAGACAGATAGACTAATAGATACCTTTACATTTATAACAGTCATGAATACCTAGACACAGTCGCGAAGCGTCTCTCAGTCGTCTTAACTTTAGACCGGATATACACATGCCAGTATCTGGTACATTTTTATGAAAGTTAAGAGTACTTTCAGAAAAATATGTAGGTATACTCAGCCTTACGCTACAAAAAAATGTTAATTCGTCTATGGATCAGAATCAATTACCTACGTAGACCAAACACGCCTATCGACAGATAGATATTTAATTTACTTTATTAGATAAAGCTGCAGGATTCTCATAACATAAGCTGCTGAAACGTGTTGCGGTCTTACCCAAATACCTAATATTTGGAGTCCAGAACTAGTAAAACAAAAGAACGTTGAACACGTGCGGACAGCTAACCCGGTTAGCCGTCCGGCGGATAATCCGATATCCGGCCGTCCGCGCCGGACCGTCGGTAACATCACGGTGTAGCTAAATACAGGGTGAAAATGAAATCCGTAACGAAATTAATTCCTGATACTCAGAATCATTAGCACAATACAATGGTAAAATAAAAAAACACTTTTTTTTTTTCTTTTTTTTTCATCGGGAAATTCCCAAAAAATTATTGAATGTGGGCACACTACAAACCGCGGTGTAACTGTTTACGTTTGTTTAAATTCAATTCTAAAGTAGGGTAGTTTTGCATATTATTATGCCACAGTTCGACGACCCTAAAGTAATCGCCGAGGGTAGGAATAAAAAATGAATTCTCAAGCGGGCAGTCGATGTGCACGCGTTCCCTAATCATCCCGGTCGTACGATACGTAAGCACAAAGTGTACGAGTGACAATATCGTTAGAATTTTCGAATCGCGAGTACTATGAAATGGTACGAGTGTACATCCAAAGTGTGGTTTACCAACAAGATGGTGCATCCCTCCATTACGCTCGCGATATACGCGCGAGCACTTGAACAATGTGTATGTGTACGGTGACCGGTGGATAGGACGCGGTGGACCTGCCACCTGACGTCACCCCTTGTGATTTCTATCTTTGGAGCGAAATCAAGCGCCGTGTGTACATGGACAAACCACAAAATTGACAGAATCTTAAAGACAAGATTGTAAGTGCATTTACTGAAGTGAAAGTGACACTGAAGTGCTAATAATAGTGAATAAAAACGTTTTGAAACGTGCAAGACTGTTTGGAGAGAAAAGGACTTCATTTTGAACAGCTATTAAGGTACCTACGCTTAGTTTAGATTTGTAGGGTATGGTTAATTTTTTATTATTATTGTACATAAGTTGATTGATAGTTGACGTCCCACGCGCGGTGTCAATAATGTTAGCACTTTTTAGGAAAACTTTAACGACTCATAACTTCTTATTTACAAAAGTAAATGAGAAACTACTCAAGTTATATTTTTAAGTTTTATTAATATACTGGTATGTAAAATTTCGTTACGGATTCCATTATCACCCTGTATATTACTGTGCCATTACCATGAAAGAGTATGGAGCTTTCTATGGAGCATTTTCCAGCGCCCTTTAAAGTATTTCCTGAAAAAATATATACTGTTGGAGACAAATGTTTCATCGCTTTTCAATTCATTGCGCCTTTAGTTTACCTACCTAACGGCGTCCGCAAGCCCTGTTCTGTTACTGGGCGCGTACGCACTAGCAATCGTTCGACATTGGGATGCTAATGATACGCGGTTGACTAAGACCGGAGTATAAAAGACTTGACAATATTTTCAGATTTTCATATTTTTTTTACATGAAATTCCGGGAATGACTTCACAGAGGTTTTCAGACGCGTATACCCAAAATATTTACGGTCGATTTCTGGGCGTCCTGTATAGCGACAAATTTCTGTTTAACTGTCTGATTTCACCACTCTGCAACACCATTGTCTTAGGGTTGGTTGAAGAATGCCAAAGAACTTATAGGTGAAAAACTTAGCTAGGTCACCTGTTGTATGTGTGAGTAATGTGTACGAATAGACATTCTACTTTCAAAATTTGAAATTATGTCGTGTGGTTTGCATACTCATTATAATAATATGCTTATCTTTCAAGTTTGATTATTCCTATCCACTTTAGATTGACATGACTGTCACAATACGGTATAAATAGTTCTCAATTTAAAGTAATTGTTTTCGGATTTTTGCGTCATTCATTGCAAACTGTACACAACTACATACAACAGGTGACTTACTGGAGTTTTTTACCTATAACAATACTTTAAAACATTTTACTAGGTTGCTTGGAAACGCTGTAATGCCTAACATCTGTCCCCATTGCAGGGACCTAATCGAGGCAACCGCCGTGCTATGCCATCGACCAAAACCACAACCACAAGCCAAACAACGTAACCGACTAGATTACGAGTACCTGCACAGACTTATATCGAAATAGATGACTTAATGTATGTACTTCGCGTGCCAAAAGGGAGCCAAAAGGGAGCGCAATTCGTCCTTTGATGTGATTTCATTTAGTTTTGTATTTAGATTAGGTTTAACTGCCTAGAGACAGGACAACTTGAATAAGGCGGCGTCACCTTTGAATCGGTTTCACTCAGACTGTCAATTCCCACTAAAGCGCTCATGTGGCGTTACAGCAGGTTGAGAAAAAGTGGCACGCTTGGTTTTCATACAAATGCAGGAACTCGCGGTATCTATTTGGATATAAGTCTGTATACCTGGTATATTTTCGTAGTTATACCGCGCCCTGTAATGAGAAACGTGACTAAACCGCCACTGTCCCTGTATTAGTTATAAGGAAGGATTCCGGGACGTATGTCTTTGTTCCACGAAATACGTTCCCCATTATGTTTGTCACGTTTTTTAGCGCAAATTGATATTTCTGCGGCCCGCATTAGGGATCCGTAATGGAATAAGAACACGGCTATATTATTTCGGGGAAGTCTTTGTGGCGTATTGGAAATGCGTAGGTATTTAATAATAAGAATGATCGCTTCTATTGTACATGTGGCTACATGCATAGATACCATGAAGAACGTTTATAGTCTACTCAAAAAATGTTGCATCTGTGTGGTGTCGGGATTAGAACATCTTTCCATTTCTTCCATGTATTTATGTATTAAGAGGCAAAAAAAAGGCGACAGTCGTAGCCAATTTCCATTATACAAACGTACGGAAAACCTGGCGGTCTGACCCAAGCTTTTTGAAACTATAATTGCTGAAAGTGACTCCGAAGCGTGCAGTGAAAGTGAAACTGCCGGGAATACAGGCTCCTTTATCACTCAGCGGGGTTCAAAATCACGTTATTTCCATTTTTAATACAGTTTCAATTATCAGGACATTGCCGTGTTACAGCGATTGTAGTCATAAGTAGATTATCCATGTGATTAAAGCTTTAGTGATAAGCACGAGGGAAATGCAAATATCTTTTATAATGAATCTCAAGCTCTTATGAAATAATTATAATCGTTTTAATGAAGTCCGTAAGGGCGCAGTCGACTCGTCAAACTCGCTTTATTAATTATCTAAGTTTTAATTGTCTTAAAAATGTCCTTTGATGAAGGTCGCTGTACTTCTAATAGGACAAAGAGAGGTTTGGAAAGTCCTGTCGAAAGAAGACAAAAAGATCTAGATAGATATTTTTACGGCATAACATAAATACATACATACATACATACATACATTTTCTTACGCCTGTGTTCCCATGAGGGGTAGGCAGAGCACATGAATTAAAAAATCCAGTGCCACGTTTAGCAATTTTAGGGTAACCAGATGGTTAAATAAACGTGATATTGCAGTGACAGGTTGCTAGCCCATCGCCCACAATACACTAACCCTTTCCCAAAGTCGACTTTTACGACACCTACGGGAAGAAATGGGGCGGTGCTATTCTAACCCGGCACCAAACGAGGGTCTAGCAACCTGTCACTATTATTCCTGCCAACAAAAAGTCTAAAAAATATGCTGTAAAGCGTAAAAAAGTCATGCTTTTTCTGTGTAACGTTTCTCGTGTTCTCCGCCTATCCTTTTTGGGAATACGGGCGTGAATATTATGTGTATGTAAATAGTCAATTATTCTTACATAATTTAGTTGAATGGGACATAACTAATGTTTTCACCGTCTTGTTTACAGAAATGTTTTCATCAAAAGGAAGGAACTGAAGTTCCCGAACCTTCGAACAAAGAAAATATCTCCGCTAACATTAATACACTAATCGCAGTTGGGAAGTTTATACATTAGCGTACAATAGATAATGGCGAAACTCAGTAAACGGCACAATTACCAAAACTTCCAAGTTTGGTAGAAAAATATAGTTCCGTTGTAATTTTGTGTGGTTATTTATGCAGGACTACATTTACTAACATGGAATCGGTAATAAATATGGTAGAAAACAAATGAACAAGGTTGAATACACGGTCATACTTGAACATTGCACAGTCGTGAAACGTTACTTGGTTAAAACTATGACTATTTTCACTTTTAGCCGAATTTTAGTTAAAATAAATGAAAAAGGTAAGATAGCTGCCTAATTTGGGACTAGGTAAGTTGTTACGATTAGTACCATTTTTAACCGACTTCAAAAAAAGGAGGAGGTTCTCAATTCGACCTAATTTTTTTTTTGTGTGTATGTTACTCGATATCTCGGAGACCCGTGGACCGATTTTCAAATATTTTTTTTAATCGAAAGGGTATAAGTCGAAATTGGTCCCATTGGTACGAAACCAGGATCTGATGATGGAATCTTGGAGAAATCGAGGGAACTCTTCTAATTTTATATGGAGATGTACGGCGTTTTCGGTAATTTGTTGATGAAGTCAAAATTTTACATTCAGTAAACAGAATACTTTCAAAATATTGCTAATTTGAAGTCGGTTTTTTTGTTTAAAATTATATTAAGTTCACTTGAGTTGATTCTTAACGAATAGTTTACTTAATCGAAATTTGAGACTATGTATTTTTCCCGTGTGGTGCCGGGTTAGAATAGCACCTCCCCCTTTCTTCCCGTGGGTGTCGTAAGAGTCGACTCTGGGAAAGGGTTAGTGTATTGTGGGCGATGGGCTAGCAACCTGTCACCGCAATATCACGTTTAATCATCTGGTTACCCTGAATTTGCTAGACGTGGCACTGGATTTTTGAATCCATGTGCTCTGCCTACCCCTCATGGGAATACAGGCGTGAGTATATGTATGTATGTATGTATACTTTTCATATTGGGTACAACACCTCTTCATTCTCCATCTCTCTTTTTCATCCGTAGATGTCGCAAGAGGCGACTAAAGAAAGGTTCAGACAAGCTTTTAGCGACAGACTAGCAACCTGTCATTATTATACCTTATATTGAAACCTAACAAATAAATATGCTAAAAGTATCGATGAACCGTGAAATAGATATGGTTTTGTCCATGTAACGTTTTGTGTTCTCTTCCTACACCTTTTAGGAATACAGGTCTGATGTTCGTAAGATGGTTAGGTCATATAATCATTAGTTTTATTTCATAAAACTCTCTCGCTTTCAGTAATTATATCTTACCTGTACTTGGCGTAGTGCAATGCGTGTGCAATGATATAGATATTAAATTGATTGAATAAATAATCTAAATCTAAATCTTTCCACAAAATTGTCTAATGGTCCAGCAAACTGTGAAATGCAGCCTCCAGTCCTCTGAGTTTTATTGGGCAAATGGTTCCGCTCCCAAAAACATAAATTACGATATTAGTTGGATAAAATGGTTCGGGTTAGTTAGCCGCGTATTATAGTTTACTGTTGACCTGGTTTGTAGTTAGCTACGTACTTACATACATACATGACGCCAAACTGTTAGGCAGAGCATATGAATCGTCACATAGACAAAGCCATGACTATTTCACGCTATAAACAAAGATGCCAGATTAAAATACCTGTACCTGTCGTATAAAATTTGTCTTAACCTATATCATTAGTCACCTTCTTACAAAATCCACGAAGAAATGGAGAGGTATTAAACCAAGACACAGAGACAGTTAAATTTGACTTGGATTTATTTTTACAAGTAAATCTCAATTTAGTGAACAAACTAGAAAAAGGATTTCGATCCTAAACGTTTTAAGTGCAGTGAAACTACATACAACCAGCAACAAATGTACCCGCCTGGACGAAACACAGCAAAAATAAACTTTATTATCAACTGTGTAAGGGCTACGGGTGATCTTTTGGAAGCATTCACAATTGTGCTTGACTGTGCAGCAAAATGCAGTAACTAATGCAGTCGTTTGCTAAGTGCAACCCACGAGGATAAAGCAAATGGAATGTAAGTTATTGCAATAAAATGTTTTCTACCTATATTCTTCTCTTGTCTTCGTTCAGATAAAAGCTTCAAAATGGAAATAAAAAACATCACAAATTGTTACGTTTGCTGTTATGTTTTTAAAAAGAAATTCTTCGAATTTCATTGATTTAATATTGAAATAGGGAAGAGTGGCGGAAGAAAGGGGATACATTTGCCCAACAGTATACATAGGAGTACAGGATATACTCGTACTTTTTTTTATTATTAGCCTGTTCATATATCCCACTGCTGGGTTAAGGCCTCTCCTTTTGACCTCTACCTACCTACAGCTCTCGGTCTTGCGTGATATCAGGCCAATCCGCCGTGTAAGGGTCTCCCCACATTAGTCGACGCCTTTTCGGCAAAATGCGGGTAGAAAAAGCTTTATGTTAACGCTATGGGCGAACAAGACGTCAATCGGCTCGGCACGTTCGACCGAGAATGGCCGAGCCAATTCACGTCTTGTTCGCCCTTATTGCGTTGACATAAAGCTTTTTCTACCCGCATTTTCCCGAAAAGGCGTCGACTGGTTTGGTGAGACCCTAAGAGTCTAAGTCATCCCGCCATCTTCTTCTCGGCCTTGGTACTACTAGGCTTACAAAAAAATGTTCCGTTGCTGTAAGTCATCACTAGTAATAAATACTTAGAACCTAGTGACACCTCTTGGAAATTATCAGTGTCAAAAAGTATCGAAATTTATACAGTCGATAAAAAAATTATTCATACTCTACTGAAAAGGGTCATTGTCAAGCATGGCAATTTTTTTCGCCAAAAAATGAAACACGTGATTTATAAAAATCAAAGGTATATTACGACTCTTACTCTAACTTGCAACAGAACTGAGTATCATTCAGAGATCAATTATTCGAAAAAAACGATTTAAAACGAAATAACGATATTTCGGTTCCACCAAAAAGACTAATATGTCCACCGAGTGGACTAATTATGTTAATTAATAATAAATAAACAAAACAAAAAGCGGTAAACATCTTAAAGAAAAATAACGTTCGTGATATATTCTCATAATCATGAACAATCAGACACGTAAATACACTCAAAAAGTACATAAAAAATATTTTGTGTCTGTCTACCGAAATGACAATTCTTTTCGGTGGACAGAATATGCCTTCGTCCTCCGAAGACTAGAAATCCTTCAAGTCTTCAAGAAGCATGTATGAAAGTGGGGGTTTGGTGGCTCTTCCTGGTTTTAACGTTGACGTATCCGAACTTTTAGAATATACGTCCAAAAATTGTATACTTTTATGAACATTTTTTTCAATCAACAAACAGACTGCACTCTCTAATTTTTAATGGCTGCTGCATTCTGAAGTCATCAACTTCTTTCTAAGTAAGTAAGTTTCTTTGCTTTCATCATTCTTCTGTTTTTCACTGCAATACGTTCACCCATTTCTTGGTACTAAAATAACTGGAATCGAAGGCGGTATTTTGCGTGCGATGTACTTTTAAGTTTCTTTTTGTATATTGTTTTTTTTTCTGCATCGTCGTGCATCATTCAATTTTTCCTCCAAAGCTTATTTTGTATGTTTTTGTTAAATCTTCTACAGTTTTTTTTACCTTTACAGAATTTATGTTTAAACATTCACTACTCAGTCACTAGTCATTTACGGATAAAAAAAAGGAAACAGAAGCTAGTTTTTATAGTTATAATAAAAAAATAAACCAAAGTACAAGAAATCAATTAAAATACAATCATTTATCGTTTGGGTGTACAAAAAGTCCACCAAAAAGACGTCCACCGAATGGACTTTTTCCGCAATATCATTCACAACACCAGCCATTTAAAGGATTATTCAAAAGGCAAGGCATATTTACAATGTTTGATTGCTTAACTAATTATTAAAAACGTTTGGTGGATTTATAGCGATGTACTTACAAAATACAGCAGTAACCGGAAAGACAATTCAACATTGACAACACCAAATATTCTTGTTAACACAACAATATCGTCTGCTGCGCACAAGTCACGGCAAAATGGCTGTTAACAGGGATAGTACGATAGTGAATGAGTTAAATTATATGCCCCGGTCTATTCATTTGACAATTCCCTAATTTTTCTGGAATTTAAAGTAATGTCCACCAAAAAGACAAAAAATGTTGTGACAAGATTCAATGATGCAAAAAATGTGTTTTATTTCCATCTAATTTTTTAAATCCTATTAATGTTAAATGGAGTTCATACATAGATCAGGAAAACATGGCATTTTTGTACAATAATAAAAGAGATGTATTTTTTTGAAGCCACATTCTATTAACAGGTGGAACCCGGACAGTCCACCGAAGTGGACTTTCAGTTACATTTGTGGTGATAAACAAAACAATAATTACATTTATAGAAAATATGATATAGTATAGTCTAGTACGTTTCCTGTACTTTATAGTTATGATGTAAATTAAATGCAATTATTAAAAATGTCTGATATATTACAAATGGACATGTTTTTTTAGGGTTATGACAATGACCCAAAAACAAAATCTTTGCGACAAGATAGGGGGTCATCCATAAAGTACGTCACACTTCCTGTAATTTTTATAATGAAATGTTTGACATAGGGGGGGGGGGGTCTAAATTGCCCCAATTTTTGTGTGTCGTACTTTATGGATGGCCCCTAACGGGGTTTAGTCATCACTGATAACACTGAAGCTTAGCTAAATAAAGTAAGTAAAATCGTCTAGCCTCAACTTCAAGCCAAGCTACATTAGTGGCTAGGATCGTGTGTCTTCAGTTCACAACTTCGCAGAACACCAAACTTAGGCGCAAGTTGAAAGAAAATTCGGAGTGAAAACTTGGAAACTTCGCTTCGCTGTAGCTTTGTTGCTACAGAGTTCACTGCATTTCCAAAGTAATCGGACTTGTAATTTTAATCAAAAACCGTACCGTGTTTCGAGTCAAGTCGTGGCCCATCATTGGGAGCTATGCGCCACAGCGGCTTGCGGATTAACGCTCACAATTATGATAACGAATTAACCCGAAACATGTCGAGCTAATCTCGATATACAAACATGAGTGTATCCCTTTTAATTTCACCATAAACGACACATAAATTTATTGCTAAGTAAAATGCTCCGAATAGTGTCGGTTCGTTTCTTCCGTGATTGTCATTAGAGATGATTAAGGTAAATATACTGTTTTAGGCAACAGGTTAGCAACCTGTCACTATTATGTCTTTTTTACTAAAAAAAACTTAACAGATAAACTAGCCACCAATCTCATCCTGAAGAGTATCGTGCAACTTACTGGACAATCTGTATAAATATGATTTATAAATATGTATATCATTTTACACACCCACCTATCCGTCCCTTTTGTATCTTCTCGGAAACCTAAATAAACGAATTAACTTCACATTAAATTAAGTGATAATTTAGAAAAGTAATAAATCTCTCTTAATTATCCTAGCTTAATATAATTTGACAGGATGAGATTGTCTTACAGCCAACGGCTTCTCCTAATTATATACCGTGGTATCGTGATAACACGGAATAATTAAATATCAGGTTACTTACGGTGTAGCTATTTAATTAAGTACTATGACTTATTAATAAAACAGGCTATTAGGTACAACGATTTAAAAATGAACTCGAAGCTTTATGCAAGCCGTAACATGACTCCCGCGGTTACGGATACCTACTGCAAATTAAGTAATATTGAAAAAATATAGGGCTTCTTAAATGCCAAAATAACGCAGCTCAATCTAACTAATTGTAAGAAAGAAGGCCCACTATTTCGGCATAATTGATAATAAACTTTAATGTGCTAGGCCATTTAATTCTCGAGTGTCCTGCGTCCTTAGAATAAGAAAAAGGTAACATATTAAGTTAAGACAAAAAAAAGGTTAAAATTATTATTTAACGAAATAAATAAGAGTCCTCTCACTCACCGTATATTAAAAACCACTAAAAAGCTTAAATAATCATATATCATACTCCTATTCGTATTTGTAAAATGGCCTTAAAGGGTTGACTGTTTTAAAAAACATTTCTCTGGACATTACCTTGCGTTCCAAAAATGCACTAACACACCAGCTGCACTATATTTACTAATGAGGACTAAGTACACACTTGCATCATTCGTAACTTACGCGTATTTAAACCACACAACAAAAGCTACTACAATAAATACGTAAGCAATTCAGCGGAGACAGCGCCCCTAATTGAAAAGCGTAGTTATATGTAGGTATGTGTGTTCGCTTTGAACTCGCAAACTGGGTTACCCGACAGCACGTGAATCTTTTTTTCTTTCCCGCGTCTAAGGGTCCTCTCCTCTCAGCTTTAATGTGGAATTTTGAAGATTTTAATTTTGAAATGCGGACGGATTTCACATTATTAAGTTAAAATGAGGTTTCATGATAAATTTTTCCGATATGGCCTCTTTTTAATCAAATAGGCATGCTTAAGATTTTTTTCCGTTGAGGAAGTAATGTCAAATGAACGAGCAAGGCAAGGTTATGTTTCGGTGCCCGACACTGTCCCAATAGTTGACACGTCGCTTGACATTTCATATCTATAAAATATCAACGACATGAAAGATCGTAATTACACAAATTCACTGAATAAAATTTAGGAACTAGTACACTGCTTATTATACCTACCTACTTACTGGGTGGATCTTTAACATTTTGCTTTTACCTATTTAGCATTTAAAGCTATTATTATACTTAAAATGCGTTTGAATTAACAGACAGATAAAAAAAAAAGAAAAATGACATCAGTTTTTTTAACTCTTTCCGCACATTGAACAAAATTTTCCGCATTTTTTGTTACGCGGAAATTTGAGAATTTTATCTTTAAAAACGTTGCGGTGAAGCCATAAATCAAGACGGGGCGATAAAGGGTAGATAAATAAAAGCAAACGCGATCAAAACTTCCTAATATTACGCGCAGCACCTTTTTTATATCGCGTAAAACGCGGAAGATTTATTGGCTAGTGACCGTCTGCGACTTTGCAGCTGATGAACTGACAAAAATAAACATAAGTAACTGAACTTTATTATGTTTTTCTGGTTAGTATTTCAATGTTTTTTGAGAATCTAGAATAATTCATGGCATACATCAATTTCGATAATTAAAAGAGGCACACGAGTTATATAGGTACACCTACATCACCCCTGTATTCTTAAATGGAGTAGGCAGAGCACACAAAAGGGGTTCATAGACATAACCATGTAGCCAATTCTAGCGTATATTGTTTTGTATGACTCTTTATTGCACATAAAACATCTTATGTTCTAGGTTTTGTATTTCCTTTCCTTACTCGCCTCTTACGACAACACAACGCAAGACCTATGACTAAAGTTGTACTTGCAGCCAATTTTCTCTGCCTATCGACAGTCAAAAACTCGAGCTCTTAACCAATCACCAGCAGCCCGGCCAGCCGGACTAATAGAATAAAATCAGCAAAACCCAACCTCCATCATCGCATTATAAACGTCGATACCGAATTCCGATACGCAACGGTTCATTTCGCCCGGGCCGCTATCAATGTCTTCACAATAATGCAATTTTGCGTTACCGTAAAAAGGGAGCGACAGGCAGCCAATGCGATCGCTCACAATACATTGAACTTGGCAATCTGTAATGTTAACCAAGGGCTTGGAGAGTTGTGTTATTTCATTTGGGAGAGGGAACGGGGACCAAATCGAGTTTGTTGCCAACTTACCACTAGCGCGGAGGATTTTCTTCTTGTAGCCGCCAAGCAAGCAAGCATACCAAACACTGTAACTTTAATTTACTCTTATGATGCGCACCAAACATTAAGTACTTTTCAATGTCATGGATTATTTAGGCACTACAAAAAAAAAATTTTGCCCGCCCGTGTAAACCTTGACTCTGAACTTTAAAACTTTCTAATTATTTTTCTATTGATCCAAAACCAAATCTGACAGTAGTCGATTACGTAATAAGATCCCTGATTATATAAATTAGATTATATAAATGCGTCATTTTTACTTAAGTAAAATGCATTATTCTCTTAATTTTGGTATATGTGTATAGCGAGCCATTAAACGAAACCTGATAACTGCTACTATAAATAACCTACCACATTCGATATAAAATAAAAACACGCACTGAACCGTCATCAAAATTGTCATCACCTTCATACACGATATTTATTCGTTCACATGGAGCATTTGTATGCAAAACACACTTGCTCCGGGCGGGACGCTAAACAAAATGTAACGTGGAAGTAATATGATGTGTGATCCGGGCCATGGGGACCAGCCTGTGTTGGGAGAGGCAGCGACTCTGCTTACACAGCCATGATATGCTTTGAAGTCAAAGTCAGTGCTTATTCTATTAGTCTTTGAAAAAGTCACTAAGATGAAGAACCTGAAAGTACCTAAATGTGAAAGTTGGTGTCGAGGGAACCAATATCTGTAGTTTAACATTCTTCATGTGCGAGTAATATTCGTATTACTTATACCTACATATTAAATTAGATTAGAAATAGAGACACGACTTTTCATGGGATATAGTGGTCCTTAAATGGCTTTCTGCCAAGTTTCTTGCGGCGCATTCTTCTTGCCAATGATGGAAGCGCTGGTCGACTCAAAAAAGACGTGCAAAAGTGGTGGAAGCCTATTTGCAATAATTAAGTTTCGGATTTGGATTCTCACTCCGTATTTCTAGTGAAAAAGATAGCTTCTGATTCATCCCATGCTCAGAACGACAACGTAGCAAATGCTGTTAGAATTATCCGTCACAGTGTTCCACTGACTCTGAGAATTACAATGTACAATCGAACCAACTTATTCCTGACCCACCGCAGAACGTTGTGACAAAAAACATAATAAAGATTTCCTTTGTCAAGCAATGCAATGTCACTATGACGTTCACTGTGAATGGGTTCTATGGTGGGTCAGAAATCAATTGGTTCGATGGTACAATCTAGGAATTTAAATATTTCTAGTTTGACCGTCTTCATAATTTACTCTTATTATAACATCTTGACCACGATGTATTATAGTGAGTAATTTATGTCATGCAACAAGCCAGATATAGTATTATGGCCAATTTCAGAATTGGGTATATCAACCTGCTAAACTTCTAATTTCCCTGATGGTATTCATGATTTATAACATTGTAAAAATGGTAAACTAAGAGAGATAGAATAACAAAATCCTCTCATCGACCAAATAACGCATACTTGTATCGTTTACGCCATATCAACGTTCGGAACGTCTCGTGTCATCAAATTGACATTTAATTTCCGCGCCGCCTGCGTCGCTGGCGCCCTTTGTAATGGCTGCGAGTGATAGCCCCACATTTTAGGGACCAATAGGAAATTCCGCTACTTGAACACCTGCTTTTCCGCATCCACGTTCAAACTTTCCGTTCGATTTTTGAATAAACGATAATCAGAAAACTGTATTGTAGCGTGTCGGAATAAAATAACACCTCTCCATTTCTTTCTTCGTGTGGTTAAAAGTAATTATAGAAACAGGTTTAGGTCTGCTTTAGGCAATAAAAATATGCTAGAAGCGTGAAATAGTTCTGTTTTAGTCTCTATGTTATGGTTCGTCTGCTTTTCTTACCCCTTTTGGGTACACAAGCGTGATTGTATGTTGTATTACTATTACTGTATAGTCATTAATTTAATCTAATCTATTTTGACAAATGTTTCAGTTAGTCGAGTAAAAAAAAAATCACGAATGCGGAACTTTAATTTTCAAACTGCGGAATGAAGTATTTTTTTCAATTTTATGAACAGAACCTCGTAATTCATTTGGGAGATCTCGTTTTCCTAAATTTCCTTCTTTATTTGGAGATGACAGGATGCTACATTTATTATTATAATGGATAGCTCTCTCTCGTTTGAATGATGTAACAGTTTCAATGGGAATGAAAGAAAATGGCGTCTGAACAATGTCACTGAATCTCTATGTCGTATTGAAGTCTGGGCCCAGCCATAAAATATAATAGCACTTACGTTTTATGATATCTTTACTGCCATGAATTTCTAAAATGTCTTTTAAAGGTCAGGGTTATATCTAAGTCGTCTAAAGGGTCATAAAAGTATAAACAGTGATAACTTTCAAGATGGATGGCGAAAGTGCGGAAAGCCTTGTTGCGGATACGTTATGAAACTTTATTACTGGGAAACAGATTAGTACCGGTAAGGAAAAATCTACTACTATTATCACTATTGCTACACTGCAATTACAGTTTGATCTCAAATTGATGATACAATGCTTAATCTTGTTGTAAATACATAAATATTGCCCCTGTATTCTCAAATGAGGTGGGCAGAGCATACGAAACGTTATATAGATAAAACCATGAGTATTTTCACGATTTGAGTTACTTTTGAGTTTTAGTTAGTTTGCTAGTCTGTTGCCTAAAGTATACCCGAAACCCGAACTTATGGCGTCCCTTACGACTTCCACAGATGAAATGGAGAGTGTTATTCAAAACTCGATACCACACGGTAAATCTCGTACTTACTTTATTGAGACAATCGATAGCAATGAAAATCACAAGAACAGAGTTACTGAATTAACGAGTAGCGGACCCAAAAAGCTGCAAAACACTGAACTAGAGATTAAGCAAATTTTGTCAAGAGTCATCCGGTATTAAGTAATAGATATACCTACCTATTAAAATATATCAGTTTAACTGCATACTTAGTCCACATGGAGTTTCACAAAGATGAGTACATCAAAAGCAGCCTCAACTTCGAGCATAGCAAAAGTTTCGAACTAAGTTCCGCTAGAGATCTATTCTTGGCGAACTTCCGGGAACTTTTGCATTTCACGCCTTTTGTGCTCTGAAAATATTGTTTTATTAAGATCATATTAACAAGATTAAAAAGCCTTCTCAGGGTAGTGTCAGAGAAGCGGGATTTCTCTATAACCAAATACTAACCATGTCTTAAAATGAGGCCACATTCTTCCTTGCCCTGTTTGTTGATATTTGTTGTTCCGCCAAAGTTACTAATATCTACTATGATTGTATATCATAAGTCTTCAATAAAATTATTACAGCGCAAAATTGCATTTACTCGTATGTACATGTTTTTTGTTTTTTCGTGAAACACATAGATACAGGTGAAAGGATTCGGATAAAATTGTGTACATCACATAATCCAGCATTAGCATATAAAGTACTTATATCCCGCGAAAGGAAGTTTAGTCGGAAAATCGAAAAACCGCGAACACTTCGGGTCGGGAGGCTCTATAATACAGCAAGAGTCATGAAGATGGGATAGGATACTTTGATCCTACGGAAAAACTCGAGGAAAATCTGATGGAAAAACCGAGCGAAGTATCAAAGTATAAGGATGTCCTTAATAAACTTGGAAGGACTCTTCATTTATATACACATGCGTCCTCGAAGGGTGATTTCATTAAATATTAACTGAACACCATTAACGTCATACGACGCATAAAGCTTATACACAAGAAACTTAATCTCAGTCGTCATATCGCAACTATGCCACTCAGCACAAGCGTCACCCGCATGTCGGCCAAACAAATGAAGACACGCACTTTAAAAACCCTTCAGAGCAAGACTTAAGGTTCAATATGGTTAGAATGGCAGAGAGAAGAAGGGACAAGTTGTTGAGTGAAAGGTACATGCAGAATGTATGTAATTTCAAAGGTGACATATACAGGTTACGTAGACATTTTAGGGGGTGTAAGGGGTGTTCTACGCTTTGTCAGAACGCGTCTGCGTCGAGACAAGAATCCGTTTGGTCATAAAAGTACTTCGTTCGCTCTAAAAATACATTTTTAAGTGTGCACAGAAAGGTTTTGAAGCCCGCTTTATTTTATGTCGCATGAAGAGCACGGACTAAATAACGCGGAATTCTCATTTGAGGTTCAACATAAAGATAAATACTTGTTCGTATCATATGTGCTGTTTTTACATAAACTCACTGTACTTACGAAAGTGGTGTCGCGTTAAGAATAAAACCTTCCATTTCTTCCGTGAAAAATTGGTTTAGCTATGCTTTAGGCGACAAACTAGTATCCTGTCACTATTGTACCTACTAACTATTATAACCAAAAATATGCTAGTGGCTGCAAAACGTCAAATAGTCATTGTTTTGATTAAGTAGCGTTCCGTGTGCTCTGCCTACCTCATTTGGGACTACAAGCCTGTCATTATGTACGTACGTACTGTAAGTAATTAAAAGTAACACCAATATTTCACTGCAAAACATTTGCGGAAAAATGTCGTTCATAGATTTTCCGCAAATTGAAAAATCCTTCCGCACATAAAAAACAAATATTAACCGTATAAATGTGAATTATCGGATGTAGTGAACGGGATCGGGAGCCGACGAGTGGCTCAGGAAGCGGAAACAGCCAGAGTGGCAAATACGAAGTTTTAATCTCCACTGATTTATATTGCGTTCGTACCGGTTATGAGCGATTATTCGAAACCTTCGCCATTATTGTTTCATCCTATTCGTGATTCTACACAGTATTATCAGTTTTTGAAAAAATGCGCAGAATCGTGAATAAGAAGGAATGGCTTAAGCGTTGTTGCTTTTAATAGATTTTTGTGGACATTTTTTGGATGCGGAATCTTTTGCTGCCAACCTGTAGGTTCCGCCTGAACATTTGAGATGATGATTGAAAAGCGTTAATGCAAACTTTAATGTTGCAACGAAACGTAATAAATTAAATATTTGTATATATCTGTAATGCCTTCCTAAACGTTCATTTATTGTTTGGATTGAGACATACATAATCCACGAATAAGAAAACGGCTTTTAGGTACTTATCATGTTACTTCTTTCATTGATTGGATTATGTACATTAAACTTAATTTTATTTTTTTAATTATGTACATTAAAATTATTATCATGTACAATGATGTACCTACACAGTCGAACTACGTAATTGATTTTTGCCCCAATATAGAACGTTGTCACAATAAACGAAACAACGGTATCCGTTGGCAAGCAATGCGATGTAATTTCGACGTTTACTGTAACTAGGTTCTGTTATGGGTCAGGAATCAATTGGTCCAATGGTACAACTCCAATTCCTTCCAATCAGCGCAAACCTTTCACATTGTAATTCCCAATCGGAAATCAACATACGGCGAAATGATCGCATACGCTCTGAATGGCCCATCGCCGTCCGATCCGGTTTAAACCAGATTGCGCCGGTGGTAGGCGGGCAAAACCGGATATTTCCGGCGCAGCTCTACGCCAGTACCCCCGTTCCGAATGAAATAGCCGTTTTTTTCGAAGTTTCTGCTCGGAAAGTAGTTTCGAAAGTTGGAATATTCAAAGTGTTTTGTTTTATTTGAATTGTGACGCAGGAGCAAAGGTAAGGGGTCGCCTTATTTTTAAAACATAAAACAGTTTAGAGATTGTGAACGTAATGTACACAAACGCAAATTGTACATAAACGAAATTAGTTGCGAAAAAAATGTTTTTATAAGGAATTGTGTAGGCACAGTTTACAGCCGTTTATTTTAAAAATTACACTAAGGCTAAGCGTGCACCACGATTTATTGTTTAATGCAACGTAGGTCACATCAACAAGCGCACGACGAAAAAATCATCATGAAGAGTGCTGTAATAAAATCTTGTCGCAAAAATTAAATAAGTACTTAGTGTTGGCCACTTAGCTTAGGTCCTTCAGTGAACTCAATCTACATTTCTGTTACCTCTCTTCTATTTAGCAGGGATGTGTAACAAACAGGACAACATAGTTCCTTCCAACCTCATACACGCTCGCAAATTGGCTTGCTGGCCACGTTTTGTGAATAATGGCCTCGGGACGGGAAATGTTGTTAGTGTTACTTATCGCGGGATTTGCTGGTTTTGTCAGGCGAAGACTTTATGGCCCTTACTTAGGTGTCGAAGGATTGTTAAGATACGTCCCGAGGTCGCGCTGAGATGAATGTGGAGCACGAGATAGGGGTAATGAGACGACACATTGTCATGCGAATAGCGTTTTTGACTTGAATTTAATAGCTTGGATCAAAAAAAAATCAGTCCGTACGAATAACCAAAAAAACATTGTACACTTATTTTTTCTTTTATCTATAAAACAAGAACTAACGAGGATAGTGTTCTGAAGTATTGAGTAACGTCACGACGTGGTACAATTTTACCACGGCGCGACGTCAAAAGCTCCCACTCCGGAATTTTGATGAACTGTACCTTTGTCGATGTTTAATTATTCGGTAGGTAAACCAAATAAGACGGGACCCATATTTTTCATAATTGACTGATCAGAATGGTTTATTTTTAATCCAGGACACATGCCTATTGATACATACCTACATCACGCCTGTGTTGCCAGAGGTAGGCTTAAGTACTTAAACAAAACCACTTCTGGCATATTTTTTGGTATCAAGTCGGCTTGTAAAATAGTGATGTACTTAACTTGGCAAAAAAGTTAGAGACAAGTTGCTAGCCTGCAAGCCTACAGCCAAGCGTCTTTGCTTTTTGGCTACGGAACCTTAAACATCCCGTGTTACTACAAGTTGACCGCAACACCTGACACAGATCCGAGGCAGTCAATCTCTTAATTAAGCTGTTCTAATTACTGGGCTAATGGCCGGCTGGATTTAAGTGCCAGTTAGCGACAGACCACGTTTAGTCCACGTTATATGCTAAATTTAAAACAATTCCGCGTGGGGTTTAGAATAACACCTCTAAATTTATTCTGTGGTGAGTGGCGACTAAGGAAATAGGTTAAGGTATATTTTAGGCGACGGGCTAGCAACCTGTCACTATAGTATCTCTCAAATTAAACATACATACATACATATTCTCAGGCCTGTATTCCCAAGAGGGGTAGGTAGGCAGAACACATGAATTCATCATAAGCCTATATGTATACGTCCCACTGCAGGGCACAGGCCTCCTCTCACTATGAGAGGGCTTGGGCTATAGTTCCCACGCGGGCCCAGTGCTGATTGGGAACTTCACACACAACGTTGAATTACTACGTCGCTGTGTGTAGGTTTCCTAACGTTGTTTTCTTTCACCGAATAGCTCGTGATAAATATCAAATTCGATGTCGCACATAAATTCCGAAAATTTCAGAGGGTCGAGCCCGGGGTTTGAACCCACGACCCTCTGCTTGAGAGGCCGCATGTCGAACCGCTAGGCTACCACGGCTTAGCACACATGAATCAGATGGTTAAACGTGATATTGTAGTGACAAGTTGCTAGCCCATTGCCAGATTTGACTTCTTACGACACCCACCGGAAAACAGGGGGAGGTGCTATTTGAACCCGGCACCACACTCAAATTAAAATCTAACAAATCTACTAGAAGTGGTCACACATACATACATACATATTCTCACGCCTGTATGGGAATACAGGGGGTACATGAGGGGTAGGCAGAGCACATGAATTCAAAAATCCAGTGCCACGTTTAGCAAATTCAGGGTAACTAGATGGTTAAACGTGAAATTGCAGTGACAGGTTGCTAGCCCATCGCCCACAATACACTAACCCTTTCCCAGAGTCGACTCTTACGACACCCACGGGAGAAGTGGTCATGGTTTATGTATCTACTAGCTTTCCGCCCGCGGCTTCGCCCGCGTGGATCTCGGTTATAATGCGGTATAAAGCACAACTATAAGAAAACTTCTCGTTTCAAACGACACACAGCGCCATCGATCTATCATCTATCGATCTATCATCGATCGATATCGATCTATCAAGCAAACTATATTTTTGTTTTCCCTCGGGAACATCAATTTTTCCGGGATAAAAAGTAGCCTATTATTTAATCTGGACTTTTATCTTTACGTCTGCAAAATTTCAAAGCAATCGGTTCAGTAGTTACGGCGTGAAAGCGGAACAAACAAACAAACAAACAAACTCACTTTCTGACTTATAATATTATAATATTATTATAATATTATTATAATATAATATATATAATATATAATATAATATAATATAATATAGTAAGGATGTATCGTGTGCTCTATCTACCCCTTTTAGGAAAATAGGCAAATAAATACACCTAGTCTATTCGACCGGCGTTCAGTCATCTTTATTAAGCACTGTATTAAGCACTGTCATTGTGGGGGTGAAATATCGCCCCGATTAAATACGATATTAAGGATATTTCACAGTTGATTAATAGTTGTGATGGCGCCGTTTATACGACAAGGTTTGCGCAAATGAGGGGATACCGTGTTTAAGGCGATCGTTAGGTAAAATGTTATGTAGTTGACAAATACTGTTGTTTTTAACGACGACAGAAGAACAACGTTTAACAAAAGAAAAGAAAGTAACGAAGACAACGAAAGAAATAACGTTTCGGTTCAAAACTGTACCAATGTTATAGAGCTGAAGAGTTTGTTTGTTTGAACGCGCTAATCTCAGGAGTACTGGTTCGAATTGAAAAAATCTTTTTGCGTTGGATAGACCATTTATCGAGGAAGGCTTTAGGTTATATAACATCATCATCATCCAGCCTATATACGTCCCACTGCAGGGCACAGGCCTCCTCTCAGTATGAGAGGGCTTGGGCTATAGTTCCCACGCGGGCCCAGTGCGGATTGGGAACTTCACACACAACATTGAATTGCTTCGTCGCTGTGTGCAGGTTTCCTCACGATGTTTTCCTTCACCGAATAGCTCGTGGTAAATATCAAATTAGATATAACATCACGCTGCGACCAATAGGAGCGAAGTAACAATGGAAAATGTGGGGAAACTATTCGACGCGGACGAAGTCGTGGGCGCAGCTAGTCCTTTATAAAGAAGTTGAGTTACGGTAGGTACTGCTTCATCTAGATCTAGAGTACCAATACGTACTCAATACCTCGCGATACATTTATATGCGAGCATAACGGCATTTGATGCACTCAACTCCTGGAAGCAATTCTGCCATTATCTACTTAGATCAATTGGCGGTTGGGATAAGAGGATGAACACAACTATGCATGTGATGTGCTGCCAACCTAGAAACAGCAGCGCTATTGTCTATAGCCAGTCAGTGCATAGACAGTCTAATGGACCAAAAATATACATCGTTTTTAATTTGACAGTTGAAACCAAAAATCGCTTGGAAATTGAAACATTTAAAAAATCGAAGCGATTTTTGGTTTCAACTGTCAAACTGAACGATGTAGATTTTTGGTGGGTTAATAGCGCTGCTGGTTTACTACGGCTAGGTGCGTCTCGAGTCGCGCGCGAGATAATCTACCTGTCACTGTTCAACTAGATATGTTAGAAAGTGACAGGTGACCTATCTCGCGCGTGGTCGCGAGTGTTGCCTTGCGAAGCCTACAGGTATGATAGTAGGCATACAAGGGTATAGTGTTTTGATTTTGATACTTCCACTTTTGTTTTTTTTTCGCAGTTTTATCCGGGCCAAGTTGTTATTTGGATAACTTACCTGTCGCGATTCTAATGAATTGTCCAATTTCCGTCGAAATTACTTACCTGTAAATAAAAACAAAGACAAATTAGTCACATAATAAAATAAGACAAATAGCAGTTTACTAACACTTGCAAACCTTTTACAAGTCTATTATTATAGATTAACTCGACATATTTCAGGCAAACTTGTGACCCATCAACGATAGTGATAAATGCAGATAAGTGTTACCGTTTTTGTTCACTGTGAGCGAGTCTCGTGGTAGTTTCATATCTAGTTTGTTAGATTCCCCGCACACAATTTAATTTTTCATGGAATATTGTGTAAAAAAACATACGATGGGAACAAAATAATGTGTTAAGTACATAAGTATTTTGAGAATACCTAGCATTTGAGCTTCGAAGGGTAAAAACATCAATTTAAAGTTTTCAAAGACACAAACACAGGCTTATCAAGTCCTCAAAGCGCCGTGTTCTGCCGCCACTGATTGGGCGCCTGCACCTGTCCGACGCAGGACTTTGTGCCAGACCTTCGCCAAGTTTTCAATTGGCAGCAATTTTGCGTAATAGGCTGGCTCATGGGAGAGCGCTAAGGCATGAGCGGTTAGCGATTTGGTAAGATCGTTTTCTGAACGGATGGATTTTTGTTTTCGCTTGATTTGTATTTAAAGTTTTAATTAACTAAGTATTCGATTACTAAGTTTTATTCCCGTTTGGTTGAATCGACGCTAAGACCATAAATTTAATAACAAAGACAGCAGCATGAAAGAACGTTTATAAAGTAAACCTAATAGACTTTAGTCATAAGACTACAAATAATAAATAGTAATATATCTATAGTACCTACTATATCTTATTATAATAACAGATTGCTAGCCCGTCGCCTTTTATACCTTAACCTAACTTAGTCGCTTTTTGCGACGTCACGGAAGAAATGAAGAGGTGTTATTCCAAACCCAAAACCACACTGCTTGTATACGTCAAACTAATCCTGACGCATGTCAATTCATTCTTAATTTTACTCTTTTAAGTGTTACACCAAAACTCGCTTCCACCTCTCTTCTTTCGCCACAGCTAAAAAGCCCTTTACAAGTCTCCTTGACTGAAGTTAAATGTAACTAAATGGCAATCTTTTCCACTGAATGAAGGCATTCAGGAGCAGCCCGACTGGATCGTAATTTACTGCTCGATTCAGACTCTCAAAATGCTCCGCTATGATTAACTGGGTAAACTTTAAATTGACAGAATTCAAAGGTTAACTATACAAAAAGGCAGTAAACAAGCTAAAGTTGGCCTAGGCTGGATTTTTTTCGAGATACGCTGAGTCTCGAGCAATGGCTAGTACCTATGTACAGTCACAGAATAGATGGTACAGTCGTGAACCGGGATTGTTGAGCCACTTGCCACTGTCCGCAATTTGGACGTGTAATCAATGACCGATGTGACCGACTAGATGTCAGCTATTGGATTAGAATTACGCGACCAAGTTACGAACATTGGTAAATGGCTCAACAATCCCGGTTCGCGACTGTACGTAACTCTTTATCGTAAAAAAACATGACGAAGTAACAAGCACAGAAAAGTACACAGTACAAAGACGAACATACCCCTTAAGGGATCTCTTTCTTCGGACCTTCCAGAGATTGACAAATGACAAAAAAATAATTAAAGTAGGTACATAGAAAGTTAGTATGCTAGATATAAGCGCCGTCACATCAATCCCATATCTATTTATCCTAAACTACTGAACCGACATTTGGAATTCGAGGGTAGTTACCTCACGTCCACATTATAGGGCGGTTACTCCGCTTGTGTACTGTATTTGCATATTCGCAACACAAACAATCCAGTGCGCCTCACGTAACGAAGGACAAACACTGTGGTTGTGGGTAGAACACCAAAACTTTGCATAATGCTTTTATGTGAGGACTTGGTTAAACAAAACGGATACTAACGTCCTTATAGCGAGATTTGCTCGACATTCGGGCCAATTTTTAACTCATCATCGGCGACTCATTAATTTATCGTTTACGTCTTTTGACCTATCTAATTTAAACTATTCATTTTAGGTTTTAGTTCGTAAACTCGAGACACCAGAGGTTTCTAATTTTAGATTGAAGGTAGTTTAGGATTTATGAATTATTGTAATTAAATTATTGTAATGAAAATTGTACTTGATTAGAAAGAAAAATAAAGAAGCCATGGGTTTAAAAAATAATACAAAAGAGACAAGCGCGGAAAAAATACATACATACATACATAACCGTCACGCCTTATTCCCTGCGGGGTAGGCAGAGACAACAGAGCGCCATTCGCATCTATTCTGACATACTTCTCTCGCTTCACTCACGTTCATCACTCTTGTCATACACGCTCGACGGTTTCGGGTACTCCTTATTTGGGCTTTGTTTAGTACATCGCCGATCTGGTCGATATACGTTTTTCGAGGGCGCCCTCGACCGCCTTGCCCTAACACACTTCCCTTGTAGATTTGCTTACATATCCTTGATTCATCCATTCTCTCCACGTGCCCAAACCAACGCAGCATACCATCCGCGATAAACCATGGGGTGTAAAAAAAAAACACCATCGGCAACGCGGCTGCGGTTAAATGCACGGCCTGAACTGGCTTGAAATATGTCGAGAAATTTTTGATATGAAGAGGTGGGAGAATCCGTTCTGTTTATAGACTAAATGGTACTTCACCATGGGAGGTCCACTCCGCAGTTTAGGTACACTCCGTCTCCTGAAAGGTCTATAAGGTCTACGGCAACCAGGTGATGGTAGAAAAAGACAGCCATCAGCCAGCCATGAGAAATGTGTGTATAATAGTCTAGTGTGTACCTCTCTATAAGGCACAGACACTATATAACACACTTATTGTTCCAATTTCTTAAGAAATCTGATAAAAAAAGTGTTGAGAATAATGACAGCGGTTCAAACGCCCGAATATTCATCCATTAGTGAAATAGAACGGATCTTCTTACGTTTTTATATCGAGATTACGAGAATAGCTCGATATTCTTGCCAAATTGTGACCCATCACCTGGAGAATTTCGATATAAAAACGTGAGAAGATCCGTATTATTTCACTTGGGTGAGTCTCAGCTAGGGTTGCCAACCATACTTTATAATAACGTATCCTACTTTACACATAAAACTACCGTGAGACTCACTCATAGTGAAAAATAACGAATTACTCACGTTGTTTATACCGAGATTAGCTCGACATGTTTCGGATCAATCCGTGATCCATCATCTGGAGCTACGCGCCACGGCAGCGGACAGACGCGCACGTCTGTCCGCTGCCGTGGCGCGTAGCTCCAGATGATGGATCACGGATTGATCCGAAACATGTCGAGCTAATCTCGGTATAAACAACGTGAGTAATTCGTTATTTTTCACTATCCTACTTTATTTTGGGTAATTATACTTTATACTTTTACATACAAATAAAGTATGCAAATATACTTTATTTTCAACCTTTTCTGTGATGCGTAAAACAAAAAAAAATATTATGGATTATGGGTACTTAACGATTTATAATTCCAGAACGAAATGTTTGAAACAAATAATGGAAACGATTTATAATTACTGAACGAAATGTTAGAGGACAGGTGACATTCTGACTTTTGTCACAGATGGAGGCAGTATGGTCCCTGACCTTAGCCTGTCCTAACGGACAAATAAAATAAAATAAAATTGTCACAGATGTCACTCAATTCTCAAAAAAGAAATTGTACAAATATTTTCCGTTGACCGTTGGTTGGTTTTGTTTATATGTAATTGAATAAGAACTCATTTTAAAGCAAAAAATATTCTTAAAATGTCGAGTAGTTCTGATAGCGACACACCAGTGACTCCTAAAAAAGCTAAAATAAAAGTTTTACAAAAGTATAAACCTGAGTGGGAAAAACAATACAACTGGATAACAAGTGATCTTCAAAATAAAAGTAATGCAAAATGTATCATCTGCGGCGTAAATTTTACAATCAGTTCAGCTGGTATATATTTAAATTTAAATATTGATTGTGAAACAAGCTTTGATACATTTAAAGGTAACAAAAAATTGTTAGCATGTGCTAAAAGCACACAAAAATACGTGTTTAAGTTAAGACAATAAAAACATAAAATATTAAAAATACTTTTTTTTCTTCCTAATACTTTATATTTTTCCTATCCAAACCAGTTTATACGTTTTTTTTGACAAAAAAAGTTGGCAACCCTAGTCTCAGCGTAGTTTTATGTTAAAAAGAGATGTCTAAACATGATCGAGAATAGACCATTCACCTATACATAAAAAATCCAAGAGGAAGATAACCTGAGCTTTTCGATTGCAAAAACCAAACGCACCTATCCGATTTAGAAATAGTTGCTCATAAGAAAGTATATTTTGATTAATCACTGTTGATGAGATAAGTTTTAACAGCGCCATGTTTTCCTACCAATCTAATTGCCTTCTGCATTTGATAGCAATAAAAACGGCATTTAATTAGCTTGTCCAAATAATTAAGCCACGAATCCACTTATTAGGCTTATTAATTATAAAACCGCTTTCTTAATTGAAGGAAAATGCTCCGGCCCGAAGTTTGGGAGAATATTGTTGGTCGAATGGAGGAAGTTTTTCGATCAGCCGCCTTCTTCCAACTCTAGATACTTTGAGAAGATAGATTAAAAGTAAAATGACGTTTTGATACTGTTAACAATGATAATGTTTTGCTGTGGAATAAATTGCGAAGTAAAGGTTCACTAAATAAAATGATACGATCACGGTTCCAAATTTTATAATCCGTGTGGTGTTAGGTTTAGAATAACACATCTCCGTTTCTTCCGTGGATGTTGTAAGGTAACCAAGGTAATATATTAGGGTATTAATTTAGGTTGGTGTCGTAAGAGTCGACTCTGGGAAAGGGTTAGTGTATTGTGGGCGATCGATGGGCTAGCAACCTGTCACTGCAATATCACGTTAAACCATCTGGTTACCCTGGATTTCGCTAAACGTGGCACTGGATTTTTTAATTCACGTGCTCTGCCTACCCCTCATGGGAATACAGGCGTGAGAATATGTATGTTTGTATGTATTAATTTAGGTGACAGGCTAACAACCTGTCACTATCGTACTTCTTTCACCTATATTTAAACCTAAAATAACGCTTAAACTTGAAACAGCCATAGTTTTAACTATGCAGCGATTTGTGCGCTCCCTAACCCATTCGGGTAGACAACCATGATGTATGTAACCTTTAAATTAAAAGCTTAAGTAACTGAAAGGTTGAACTCCCTCTTGCCAAGAGCAAAAAACACTATCCCGAACCCTGGCATTTGCTATTTTCCAATCACCCTGTACCGTTTCCATCGAAGACTGTAAGCCCACACGTTAGGGGTCACTTTGGCTTGAATATGTTGGAAGGTATTTACGCTAAGAGAGACCACATTACACAGGCTGATGTTTTATTCATCCGTCCTCCAGACTACGGTCAGCAAGTCTACAAGCCTTGAATCATTATCTTGAGTTAGATTGCTTCGATTAAAGTGAAGCCGTGGCGCAGATTGTGCACTCTTTAGAAGATTTTTTCTTCTACGTCCATGTTTGTGGTATGTGTGCTGCGGTGTCCATATATTTTACCTATAGCTTGTGTTTGTAATAATCATACGTAAATAGAGACAGACGGACAGATGGACGGACGGCGAAGTCTCAGTAATAGGGTCCCGTTTTCACCCTTTGGGTACGGAACCCTAACAAAGGCGTTCCGCAAACGTTGCTTTTTACGTTTTTTTTGCTTGAATTTTGCAATTTGTATGTCGAATAAATGAAAAATAGTACCAATTTTTAAGTCCGTCACTCGTTTTGTTCGCCTTCTAATCTCGATGGCAGTCCTGGCGCGGCTGCACCGCAGTGCAGACTATTGATTGCCTTCATGGAAACCATAATAAGCGGCGGCCGCGACACGCCATGCCGTGATTTAGCTGGGACTTTGTTTTATTGAGTGCCCTACGACTTAGTTACTAAAAGTACGAAAATACTTACCTACACGGTAAGTTAGATGGCAAATTTACCTGGAAGCGACGCGCGAATTTACATTTATACATACATTTATATATACATATATACATACATATTCTCACACCTGTAATCCAAGAGGGGTAGGCAGAGCACGTGAATTCAAAAATCCAGTGCCAAGTTTAGCAATTTCAGGGTAACTAGATGGTTAATCGTGATATTGCAGTGACAGGTCGCTAGCCCATCGCCCGCAATACACTAACCCTTTCCCAGAGTCGACTTTTACGACACCCACGGGAAGAAAGGGGGAGGTGCTATTCTAACCCGGCGCCACACGGGGTATGTGCCTATACATTTATCACGCCTATATTTCCAAATGGGATAGGTAGAACACACAAATCGAGATAAAAAAATATTATTTGACGCCTTGCAGCCACTTCTGGCATATGTACTTAATTTAGGTTTAGAAACAGACGGAAGAGGTATAATTTACACAGTGACAGATTGCTAGTCTGTCATCTAAAACATACCTAAATCTATTTCCTTAGTCGCCCCTTACGACATAAAAAGAGAGGTGGTATTTGGAGAATAAACTTTGAAATGAAAGGCTTTCTCATAGATATGTATTCCACATTCGTATCTCTATACGTATTCATAACGATCACAACAAATGGTTACACGTTACCAGTAAACATAATGTCATTTCAAATTCAGCCAAAGGCGAAGTCATGAGGGACATTAGTCAAGACTTTAAGTTCCCCATCATTCACTCACATACGGTCAATTCATCTTAACCCGCGTCACTGTCACTCAGGTGTGAATGGTTCGCTCCATTCACTCGGTCACTCATTCATTCGTTTAATTATTCAACGCTCTACTAATGGCATGCGTTGTGTAGTGTGAAGTGGATTAACTTTAGATATACCGTTTATAATTCTACATTTTTGAGCAACAAGATAACCTGCCGGCTTAGCACGATAACTAGGCTTAGGAGTTTTGGATGCTCGCCGTGGTTCTAGAATCCATGGAGTCGCCATCTTAAATATTTTTTTGACAACGTCAAATCAAAGTGTAAAAATAAGTGTCATGATTTATGCGGATATATCACTTCACTACCTAATTAATTTTATCTTAACTCTACACAAGTTACGGTACCTCATCGGAACTTCAATAATGCCGAATAAAACATACCTTTTAGCTGCGAGAAGATATTTTAGTTTTAATTTATTAAAGTAAATTATTATGTTTAAGCTAATACATATTTTACTAGACTATTTTTTAGACTTAGAAAAAATCTTATTACAATTTTAACATAAATGGCGACTCCATGGATTCTAGAACCACGGCTAGCATCCAAAATTCCTAAGCCTAATGATAACATAGGGTGCGAGTAGAATTGCGCGCGAGATAGACTATACCTTTCACTATCTAACTAGAGACGGCAGAAAGTGACGGGTAGTCGCGACTGTAGTGCTAAGCCTATTTATAGTTAACGTCATAGTGACATTGAATTGTTCTAGGAAGGAAATCTTTCTTCCGTTTATTGTGACAACGTTCTGCGGTTGATTGGTTCGACGATATCGAAGTATTTTCGAACTATTTTTTACACTTACTATGGCAAAAAAAACTAAAGTCTAAGTCTAACTTCCTAATGAGTATGAACTATTCATAACTCCCTTGGGTACATTCAGGCCTATAAGATACGAACTTGTAATAACAACAAAAACTAACAACAACTTCACAACATTTACAATCAAGTGTGATGAAAAACACTTAGTTGTACAAAAAAAATCGCTTACCGGCAATGTTTGAGATTCAGAAAAAACTTAATTATTGAGACCGACTGAAAGGGAGGTTATAATAAACACGATGTATTTACAAAAAAAAAACTCGTAATAACATTATCCGTTCTACCTGCAGTAAAACAATTGTTCACATGTAACATCGTAACCACGAAATAGAACAAGTATCGCGAAACAAAAAACTAATAACAAACAATATCGAAGCGGGGATGGGAGTTTTTTCCGCGGCCCTGAGGGTCAGGCAAGATTAGAGAATCGAAAGTGGAATCTAATACAAATACGATTGAACAAGTTGATTGTGTTCGCGACTTGTCGGCCGATAAGTTGGTATACGGGGTGACTTCTAAGTCGCTAACAGAAATATTTTTTCTAAACTCTAAACATATATTATGTACATACATGACATAGACAACACAGAACACAGAACACACGAAACGTGACATAGACAGAACCATGATTATGACTGTAACACGCTTCGCAGCCACTTCTAGCATAGTTTTAGGCTTGCAAACAGATGAAGGTGGTAGGTATAATAGTGACAGGTTGCTAGCCTGTCGCCTAAAGCATACCTAAACCTTTTGGTTAAGTCGCCGCTTACGACATCCACGGAAGAAATGGAGACGTGTTATTCTATCCTGACGCGACACGGCAAACTCTCAACCTAAACTCTTGCACAGAATACTTTGTGAATTCATTGACTTTTATTTTATCAAATTAAATTTTGCAGAATTTCGTAATTTGTCATAATTTTTGGTCAGCCTACCTTTATGTGAAATCTTAACTTATTTATTGATTTAATATTGGTCATGACATTATTTTGATCGAATTTACTGGGCCGAGTAGGGTTACCACATGAAGATGATAGGTAGAGATTGATATTCTTTTTTGTTTTAATTAATTGAAGTGAAGGGCTGTCTAATTGCGATGACCACTAATCTTAGGCAGCTTTATCGGAAAATGTGGTTTCTGTTCACCACTTGGAAGTCACCCTGTATGCCGAGGAGCAATTCGATAGGGCCGAGTAAGCCGGAGGGCCTCTGCGATGCGTCTCATTGATGATACCCTACTTGAATTAAGTTTTTTATAGGGTTCCGTTTGTTCAGAATTCGTTCCGTTCGTTAAGCTACTTATTTTTATTGCTATCGTCATTTATTTCTGTATTTTGCTACAACATGACGCACAAAAAACTTCTCTGGTGAATCAGCTATCAATTACATAGTTCTACAGTCAGCATCTAACTAGGCATTACTGTTTTTTTCTTTGTTAAGACATCTGTTAACACACCAGTATCTTTTTATTCGCCGTGTGGTGCCGGGTTAAAATAGCACCTCCCGTGGGTGTCGTAAGAGTCGACTCTGGGAAAGCGTTAGTGTATTGTGGGCGATGGCCTAGCTACCTGTCACCGCAATATCGCGTTTAACCATCTGGTTACCCTGAATTTGTAAACTGGAATTTTGAATTCATGTGCTCTGCCTACCCCTCATAGGAATACAGGCGTGAGAATATGTAAGTATGTACGTATCTTTTTATTTTATGCCGATTAAAATTACGTGTAATGAAACAAGAACAATGCGCTCTACACGTCGAGCGCCAGCAGACCTTTCACGAGTTTCACGACCGGTGGAGCGTTGCTAAACTGTGGAATAAACTGCATGTCCTAGCGTAACTAGAATGTACCACGGAAAGATACCTAAGTATACTTAATCAAGGTAAAAGTATCGATTCCAAAAAATCCAATACACAGCAACAGTCCAACGGCGCAGGTTAACGATCCGGTATAAACAATATGAAGGGCGAGTGATTATGTGTTTACGAGCGGCACCGGCGTAAACGCTCTAGGGCGTAACGCAGTATAACCCAGTAACTGATCTACAAGCAAGGAACCTATATACACTGCTACACACTCTTAGAAGCCATTATGCTCACATGAGGGCTGCTGTCAGTTGTCAACATTTGTAAGTGACCAGTTTGTTGTAGCATCCAAGTCTGTGCCATGTTTAGTATAACTGAAACCATATTTATCAATTTTTAAACGAATACATTTCTGATGTCTGAACGTATTTATTTCCATCTCGTCTCTCTCTCTTTTTCTATTCTAACATGGCAGACACACAGCGTCCTGTGTGAGTTAGTTAAAAATATTTAAACTGTGATTCCCAATAAAACTTAACATTAAAATACAATGCTGTCTTTTAATCTACAACATGCCAATTGAACGATCTGTTTTTTACTAGGTATAACCGCAATACCAAAATATACACCAACTACGGTGCTTCAGGAAACTGATGTCAAAACAAAAATCCTTTGAAAAAATCCGTTTTGAAAAAATATTTTTATCGAGAACTGGATTACGTATTTAGGAATAGGTATTAACGGGAACGGATGTTCTAGGAACAAACAGAACGATCCGATACCCTTTGTTTTTGACGTCTCGCGGAATAGACTAGTCGGTTGACACCAAGGTTCATTCCATGTCCTTCCCTCACGCCTTTATTAATTAATATAAAATGAGAAAGACTGCGGCCGTCTACAGGGAGTCCAACTGCCGCGGATCCATAGTTCGTAGATAACCTACTAGTCTTACACTGGGGTAGGGGTTTAGATTACTTAGTAAGTGCGGGAGGGGGTGTCTTCAATCTACTAAGACGGCACTAAGAGGGCCTTATTCCGCAGCGGGTAACGAGACGCAATAACAATCTGGGAACTCTTCGCTGGTTATTAACAGGTAATATGTGGTGAGACTATAATGCGGAGATTTCTTTTTTTACCACTGCTGCCTGTGTGGGGTCGGGTCTAGAGAAATATTCTCACAACACCTCTCCATTTCTTCTGTGGGTGTCGTAAGAGGCAACTAAGGAAATAGGTTTAGGTGATTCGGTGACAGGCTAGCAACCTGTCACTATTATACTATTTCTTCCAGCTGTTTTCTTAGCTAAAGCAGCTGCCAAGACGTATAAAATAGTCACAATCATGGACCAGGTCTTGTCTGTTACGTTTCGTGTGCTATGCCTACCCCATTTGGGAGCATAGACGTTAGTATGTATGTATACAAAAAAAGGGATGATTTGATTCATTTTTAAACTTTGTAAAGAGATATGAACGTATGTGACTTTTAGTGTGCTCTCCTACCCAATTTGTGAATACAGGCGTGCTGTATTTATGTATGGGATTAAAAACTGTGTCAAACCGGTGACCTTAACAAAAACGCCAGTAATTAAGCTCCGCCATTACTCCTCAAGGCTGGTCCTTCCAGCCCATTGGGCCCGGATTTTTCACTTCCTTTTTAGATGCAAATGTTACTTAAAAGCAAATCTAATCTCTTACGGACGCTATTACTGTCCACGATCAAAGTTAACAAGTTGAAGGAACGAGGCTTTTTTGTATTTCTATTAACTCGCTTTCATGTCTGAATGGGTCGAATTTTAAGTGTTCTGAGTTTTGAAGCTAAAGTTGCCTTAAAAAAAGCAGGCTTAATCTAATTTCAAGGACATCTTAAGGCACTAAAATCTACAAACATCTGTAGCAACCTCTACCGCCTCCTGTTGTCGAGTAGTAGATCTCCTTATTGAAACGTCATTAAGTGTTTTACATCGCGCTAGCGAGCTTTACAGAGTGACGTGGTGACGCTCCCTTGACAATAATGTGACTATAGTAACGAGGGTAGTCGCGCAAAAAGATGAAGGGCTACAAAGTAGTCCAAAACATTTTGGGCTAAATTCGATTGACGTCGTGATTATGTTATAAGTGTGTCACAGTTTCATGTTCAAAATCGAAAAGGACTAAATATTGGCGGCTAATTCGTGTAAAATGTGACCAGAAACTAAGGCGCTTGAAATGCTCTAATGTTTGTCCTCTTCCTTCTGCGTTATTTATTCAATAAACAACATTCTTAAGCCTGATAAGTATCTGTTATTTAAAACAAAAGAAAAGAAAACAGGCTGTTTAAAAGTATATTCTAATTAATTTAAAAATAAGCATCATGGCCACAAAGAAAAATAAGACAAAAAAATAATCCCATCCCCTTACATCACTTAAATATCTTGCAATTTTTTTATGGCCATGCCAGAGTAAACTGATCGTAACGTCTATTGGCTTTAGGTCTATTTTCTTTTGCGTTCCTTACCTCTTTGGGCCACGAAGCGGTATTTTGCCGGTTTTTGAGGAAAATTGGCTTTTTAGATTGTTTATTAAGGATCGGCGAGAGCTGGTGTTTAGTACTTGATAGTTTCGGTAGGAGGGAATTTCGGAACAAAATTGTTTCGGTACAAAAAAACTGTTTCATTCCTGCATAGTAAAATGGCTTAGAAATCTTAGAATATCTCCCTCCGTTTTTTTTTTCGATAGTGTCTAAGAGGTGTTTAAAGAAATAGGTTTAGGTTTACAAGCGACAGACTAGCAATCGGTTGCCTATAATAACGTTTCATGCGCTCTGCCTACTCTATTTGGGCATACAGGCGTGATATGCGTGTGTGTGTGTGTGTGTGAAATGAAATGAAATGAAATGAAATGAAATGAAATGATTTGAAATGAAATGATTTATTCGCTATAAACATGGTATAAAAGTTGTAAAGAAGTGTTTTTGAGCTGTGACATGTTTAGCCAAATATAATTAGCATGCAAAGTTTTATCTTCTTGATTACAAGTATTAAATTAGTTTTATTTTATTTTTTATTTATTATTATGTGTTATGTGTGTATGTGTGTGTGTGTGTGTGTGTGTTATAATTTGCACTAGGGCCCCAAATGAACTCTATCGCGCAAGCCAAACGCGCTCGGAAAAATTAAAACCAAAAATAATTATCCTAGCTTAACGTAGCGAAAACTAAAACGAAATTGAAATAAGTACACACGACAAAGAATCCAACACAAACGAAGTTGCCAGCTACAATTTTACAAACGTTTGACCGAAGCGAGCTCAGTAAACTGAAATAACAATCTAGAAACAGTTATCCTGAACCAACTTTTGCTGGTAAATTTTAATTGAACGTGCCCGGTGTCATTAAGTTGGAACGCTACCAAAAGTTTCAGCTTTGATTAAAACAAATGAAAATTTCATCAACTATAAAATGTTGTTTAACTAAACTTCTGTCGGTATATATTAATCGCTGTTGACTGATTTTATGTCCTATAAATGCTTTATACATGTTTCAAGATCGTTTTATTAAAGGTCGATTTTGTATTCCCAAGTGGGGTAAGCAGAACACACAGTTGACAGGTATAATAGTGAGAGGTTGCAAGCCTGTCGCCTAAAATATACCTTAATGTATTTCCTTAGTCGCCTCTTACGACATCCACGGAAGAAATGGAGAGGTGTTATTCTAAGTCCAACACCACACGGAAAACCAAACGGGAATTAAATTTTGACTTCTTTCCGCCCAAACTACTTTGGCCCACGATGCGTAATCTGTATAATTTTAAACATAAAGCCTTGCCCAAACCTGCGCGACCAAAGCGACTGCGAAGCGGGAGCGTCTACCGCGCGACGAACGCTACCCATATACATCTATGGCGCTTTGCATACCTACGCGACCGCATCGCGGGACGTTTCGCTTCGCTTAGTTTCGCTTTGCAGACGCTCCCGCATCGCAGTCGCTTTGGTCGCTCAGGTTTGGCCAAAGCCTAAAACTACCGTGAGACTCACTCATAGTGAAATAACGAATCTGTATTATTTACTTGTTATTTTGTCATGTGTTTATTTTGTACAATAAAGAGTTACATACATACATACATACATATTTTAAACTTTCGTGACTTTCATGTTATGAATGAAGCTGAATATTCGTCACATAATTGTCTTTAATTAGTACAACAAAAGTTTAACTCAAATATTTCTGTTTACAGTAAACACTTTGGCTATCAATTTGTGAAGTTAATCAAAGTTTCCAGTGTTTCAGGAACAACGGAAAACTTCACGGGTGTCAAGTACCCCGCGGGCTATTCCTGTAATATTTCTATCTTAAGTATTATTAGAACAACCACCAAAATAATCCATTGGTTCTCGGGAAATTGTTCTTCATATTCAAAGAGATGGATTTTGTTCACATTTTTCGTTTTTACTATTTCAAGTACATTTTTAGGCAATGTTACGTATGAAGTTTGTTGGATATTGTGTAATAGTTTATTTACGTGACTTTCTAGTTAGTTTACGAAATAAGGGTGAATTTCATAAAGAATCACAATTATTTTAATTTCCACAAAGGTACAAAACTTTATCTAGATTCATAGTAATATTGAAAAATAATCGGAGATAACATTTTATACGACACAATGTCACGAAAAATTGGACATCGGCGTCAGAATCAAGCTTGCACTGCGAACCGAATCAACCGCCTGTTCCTGAAATAATTTGTTTTCTTGTTACATTTTCTTTAAGATATTCAAAATTCGAATGGAATCATCATAATCGATTGCGAACATACCTACAGTAGGGATTTGAATGAGATGTACTTAGATAAAAATATTTTTAACCTCGTTATTTTAAACCTTAAATCACGCTGTATCTTACTACTAATACCAATAATGATAATCGTCTAACAACCCAAATATAACTTAAACCATAACATTACCTATAACAATTCAACAAAAAAGTCGCAAGATTACGCATGATTCGCAACGCAATTTATTAAAACAAAACCAAAATTAACATAATTTTTATTTTGTTACCTGCCAATGTCAAAAGACGTGGGCCAAACGTGGCGGGCAAAACTCAAAAATATGACTTGTGTAATAATTTTAAAGTTCTAATTTGACTATCACATTCAATTTCAGCTTTAACATTCAGACAATTATAAGTTGGACAGCTGTGTAAATTACTATTGTTTTAAAAGACAAACAGACATAAAATAACCACCGAATGTATTAACCACAACTTTATGATCAACCGGGCAATTATGAAGTGAGGTGTTGGAGTAACGTGACCTTAGAAAAATTTTGCAAAAACATACTAGATTTTTTGTATAAATACGCCCATATTTGTATTCCCAAATGGCAGACAGAGCACACGAACTCTTACATAGTCAAAACCATGACTATTTCAAAAGACGTCTAGGATAATTTTTAGATTTTTAAGTTAGCTGCCATAATAATGACTGATTGCTAGCCTGTTGCCTAAAACATATCATATCCTATTCTTAGTCGCCCCTTACGACATCATACAGAATAAACGGGTATTCCTTTATCCAATTTCATTTTCTTACTAAGTATATATGTCAGAAATTTTATTTCACTGAACAAAAAAGCCGTTGTTCGAATTGTTCGTAGCCGCATTGCTGCGCAAAGTCAGTGGATTAATAGTGTTTGCGTTAAGCCAGGCAGTGCGCAGGAGTCGGTGCGCGTGACATCAGCATGATGCGTGTTGTGGTTCTATTGTGCGCGTGCGCGTGGCTGAGCCAGGGGAAGGAGTTCCAGGACAAAACAGGTAAAGAACTTACGAAATAATGTATACTTAATATTATATGTAAAGCTGAAGAGTTTGTTTGTATGTTTGAACGCGCTAATCTCAGGAAGTACTGGTTCGAATTAAAAAATTGTGTTGGATAGACCATTTGTCGAGGAAGGCTTTAGGGTATATAACATCACGATGCGACTAATAGGAACGAAGAAACAGTGGAAAATGTGGATGAAAACGGGGAAAATTGGTCACTTTTCCACGCGGACGGAATCGCAGGCACAGCTAGTAAATAATCTAGCCTACATCGCACTGCTAGATCAAAACGGAGCTAACTCAAAATGTGTCACAATTCAAAATTAAGATGTAAGGTCATAATACCAAATCTCATTTTTGAGAAGTGCCACATTTTGAGTTAGCTCTGTTTTGATCAAGCGGTGAGAGATAATTATGTCCCACTTCTGAACACGAGCCACGGGCTGTGCGGGTTGAGAACTTCACACAAAATATTGAGTTACTTCGTTGCTGTGTGCAGGTTCTTTCACGATGGTTCCGTCACCAATTAGCTCTTGGTAAATATCAAATTCGAGCCTAGGCTACCCTAGGATTCAAACCTACGACCCTCTGCGTGAGAGGCCGCAGGTGAAACCTCTGGGCTACCACGGCATTGCTAAATTTACTAGTTACGGATTTCACAACATTGATAATATTGTAATTTTCTAGACTTTTCGATCCTTTGCATTCTGATTGGTTTACATCGTTTCTATCAATTATGGTGACTGTAAGTATACCCTTGGTTGTGATATGGTATTTGTGTGGAGACCTTATAGCCATGATACCGTGTGAGCGATGCGACAAGTGACATCATTCATTTATTTATATTCATAGTAGATATTCACGGTATTTACAGATGTTTTTATTTTAGTTAGCCAGGACCGACTACAAGGCCATAGCAATTTTCTTACAACTCAATTTATTATGATTCTCAAAGTTCCTTATTTTTGACATTTGTGCGCGAAAACTTAAGTAGCGTTTCGTAAGACCAATTTTTTAATGCTTCTATTGTTTAAATTTTGGCCAGTAGAAATCTTAGATGTGAATTGAACCTTGACAATGTTTACCAAGAAGTATGTAGGTAAACAGATTTAACGTGCAAGACTTTCATTGTGTACATTCCTTCATATTTTTCTTCTCTTACAATATCCACCACACAAAATAGTTACCAATCAAAAATTAGTAACGACCCATCACAATAACTTTTTTTTAATTTCATCAAGATTTTTTTCCTCTGTATAAAAGACACCTGTCTCTGCGAAAACAACACAATCCTGAGAGGGAAAGATTAAAAATTTAAAAGCAATTAATATTTATGAGTGAGCCGGCTCCATGGATGAATAACAGGTAATTAATGAAGCCATTAATGAGTTCATTTGTGCGTTAAAAGTAATTATTAAACGACCACCGCTCCCTGGGGGGACGTTTGTTGCGACACAACAATTTTAAAAATTCCAACCTAATTTGACAGCCATACGCAGCCATTCCAAATTCATTAGAGACGGACCCAATTCCAGCCAAGTTTTGTAATTTTAAATCAAATTAAAGCTACATAAGCACTCGTTAACTCGTCTCAGACTTGTACACACACGTCATTTTGCACCTGTATTCGAAACGCAATATACCTACCTAAATAGACATAACAATAATGACTATTTTACATTGAATCTTATTTTAGACGACTGACGAAAGTTTCATTAGTTTCGGCTTAAGGAGCCCAAAACACTTAATACTTACATAAATTATTAGTCGATTATTTTTTGTCTTGTTTCATTTTAGTGTTAGTAACTTCGGGTTATCATATCATAATTAATATACAAGTTTTTTATTATTTTTACGGTAGTAAAAACAGAAAATAGCTACCCTAGGAATCCAACCTTGATTCTCGACAATCCGTTGCTCATACTCTTATATCACAGTAGATCCTAGCTAGGTAAGATCGTAGGCTATATTTTCCTTTTTTTTTAATTCTTGTTACAACGCGAAATCTGTCAATAAAAAATATACGAAAAAAAAAACAAGACGACAACACTTGATACACATTTAGACATGTTTCAACATGTTGCTCGATTGCCCTTCATCCAGGCGTCTCGCTCGCATCAGCGCTTCCAGCAGTTCCAGAGAGATTACGCCAGCAGAGAAAGCCGCTGATCCAAGATTTCATTTAAACATGTGCAGGATTATGTCTTACTCGCTGCGTACGCATTGGATTAATGGGAATACAAAGTATTTTATTTCTCCGGAAAGCTACACTGATAGACGTAGTCGCAGTATCTAAAATCGCGGTAAAGTGTTAGTCGGACTTGTGCTTGATCCTCCGTGAGTTTCCAGATCAGTATCTATACAAGACTAGCTTTTGCCCGCGGCTCCGCTCGCGTTAATTTCGGGGTAGCACAGAAGAGATAGCTCATCCCATATACCAATT
>BHDV01009411.1:192878-204692 GCA_005406045.1 Adoxophyes honmai
AGGTTTTAATAAAAACGCGTAAGATGTATGAAATATTGCGGCGCTTACTGTTTTTTGGAGTTGAAAAATTTGTATGGGAGAACGTTTTTTTAGTTTTTTAGTATGTTACACTATTTTTTTCCACACTTTCTCATCTTACAAACCTTCCCTGAACTTCAACGAACATTTAAAAAAAAGAATTGGCCAAATCGGTTCATGCGTTGTGGAGGTATTTCGTCAGGAAGGAAAACACGACTTATTTTTATATAGTAGATTAGTTGTTAAAAATAACAAATAAAGGATTGACACATAGATATTATGTAGAACAACAACTCCAAATAAATACTGTAATTTCAAAACTTTGTTCGCGATGTAAATACAAATTACTTCGTGCCATATTTCACGATCGCAGCTTTTGAAACAATTGCCTAAATGTAAAAGATCTCTTTTTGAGCAGGAGTGGTCCACTTCGTAGTTTTAGTACACTCCGCTGGCGAGAGCAATGGTAGAAAGAGAGCAATATTTTTACACCTAAACATGTACCGGGAAAGACCTTTTCTGCGTAGTACCTATTGCTGTGATTTGAAACGTCGATGATTGCTCCAACAGATCGCTACATAATAGCCTGTCACACCACGGACTTCGAGTGCTTCAGCCGCCAGTACTCCGCTCTCCGAGACCATGTGCTGATGGGCAACGCTCGTCTGGCCATCGAGCCATTCCGACCATACTTCGTGCAGTATGGCAGCAGCTGCGTCAGACTCACGGGGTGGGGGGAGAGCGAGCTCATCGGGATTGGGTGAGTGGGGACAATACATTCAAGCAAAGACTTGTTACCTGTATTCCTAGGACAGCTTTATACAGTGTGTTACCATCATCCGGGCTTTTTTAAACGATGTTATTAATTTCGTTAAATAACGTTCTCAGACTTTGATAAGTTAACAAACAAACTTTTTATTGCTAGCAATGTAAAGCAAAGTGATTTGACAAGCACGTGTAAATGACAGTCGACATTAATTGTTATTTTATTTGCTTCACACTCGGGTGTCGTAAGAGTCGACTCTAGGAAAGAGTTAGTGTATTGTAGGCGATGGGCTAGCAACCTGTCACTGCGATATCACGTTTAACCATCTGGTTACCCTGACATTGCTAAACGTGACACTGGAATTTTTAATTCATGTGCTCTGCCTACCCCTCTTGGGAATACAGGCGTGAGAATATGTATGTATGCTTTACACTGCTGGCAATTAAACTTTTCTTAGAAAAGTAACTCAATGTAAAATTTTGTTTTTTAATACAATTAAGCTAATGGTTAGATTAACAAATCGCGTCTTTTAACACTGTTTCAAGAAATGCCCGCACTCCGGTAACACAGTGTATGTAGTAAACGTTGTTATGTCATGTGTGTGAATTTTTTTAACCATTGTCTTTTGAGTGGGTGGGTGTGCCAAATAACTTAAACAGTAGCTTTAAAGCGTACACTGCCATCTCTCAGAGTCGAACCTTTTTCATGTGCCGCGAACGCACTAATATGTTCAAACGCCTGCTAGTCAATGATAACCGCATATATCCGTCGATGGTAGTGAATAAGGACTATTTACACCAAACGAACCAAATGGGATCGGAACTGAAAATGTTTAAAATTTCATTAGCATTAGGTGCAATATTGAAAGAATATATTATTCAATCGTAATAAGTATAGATACACGTATATTCTTCTTTTACAGAATGGACAGCGCCAATAAGGAACTATCTATGGCCCTAGAACTCCCAGTCTACATTCAACAAGTGAAAAACGAGACCGAGTGCGCCAAGCCCGAGAAAGGTACCATAAAATGTGACCCCGAAACTTGTTTACAGCCCAAAGCGGTGAAACAGGAATTTGATGGTTATGAATGAAACTTTTTGTCCTTTTTACAACTTTTTATATTTACGGGCGTCTTATGTATCAGCGATGTAATCACGAATGATGGGGTGTTGCTCCTCGAGTGTGCCAGGGAAGTTTAGTACTCTGCTTTGGTTTATTCTTAGTAAAACTAATTCAAGTTTCAAGTCACGATCTACAACTTAAAAATTGGGTGATGTGTTAGAAAAAAATCAGTAAGAAGAGATATCAGTTAGAAGAGATTAATTAATTAATGTGGATGAAGCAAACGAGGTATGTCAGGATCGTAGCAAGTGGAACAAACTAGTCTACTAATTTGTGTACGGTAAAGAGGCTTGACAATATGTATGTAAAAACAAAACCTCTGGTCCAAAGAACCAAGGGACTCATCTTAATAATTTACACTAATTGACCTACCGATACCATGTATGACGAGAATAATGAATGGATGAAGCGAAAGAGGTACAAGACAGGATTGTAGCAAATGGAACAAAATAGTCCCTGACTAAATATCTCTGTATGAAAGAGGCGTGATAGTACGTTTGTATTTAATAATCAATCATCAATTTAAAAAAGACTAAGTGTTTGTTCTGATACTGAATGGCAGAAGTGCTTTCAGTGGATTAATCCACCTTTGTAATTTGTTTGAAATTTATCAACTTAATTAAATTCGGAATTAATTAATTAATTTAATTTCAGCAGTTGGGTGAACCTAAGCTCGGTATGTTTTGCGCCAAAAGCAAAGTCAGACCTAATTAAAAGTTTAATTAATGATTTTTGCAGAGTTCACCAACATCGCTAAGTACAACTCTGAAAACGGCACTCTCATGGAATTCACTGCTAATGGTAAGTAAAATATTCACATTATAGTTTACAGAATTAATTGAGACACAATATTTACCATTTTGCGGGATTTCATCGTGTTATAATAATATATGGGAATATGGTATTAATTACATCAACTTTTTGGTAGTCATAAATAGATTGAAGCGGGGTATTACATTCTTTGCCACCTCGGGTTATTCGAACTACCCGCTCCTGATTTTTATCAGTACCGGTACTCCGATCAATCCGCATTTTATTACAGTTATTAATCGTCACTCCATCAAACCGTCACACGACACCAACATAATAAATGATGAATGTGAAAATGAATCACGAAAGTTGAAAACATTAATTGCAAAACACTAAGTTATAAACAAATGTAAAATAAGAGGGAGCCGTATGAAACAGCTGACCAATTTGGCGATGAAATAGCCTCTAAGAAACTTATTGCAAGATAATTATCTTCTGATAATTAAGAGTTTCCGAGCCTGAAATGCTCAAGCTGAATAACATGACTGCATGGAATTTTATACTAATTTGAAACTCTCAAATACTAATATGGTCAATTTTAATAGCAAGGACTGTAAGGGGTTCTTTTCCACGTATTTTGTTTGAGTCCTTCATATCTTGCTGTCTAGAGCTGAATTATTTTCTTCACATATAACATCGAATTATCTCGTTCTGTGTGATCGTGATCGCACATAAAGTAAATGTACCAATGCTCAACGCCCAGTAGATGACACCCATCTGTCACCTGTCTTACTATGACATAAGGTTGCAAGTGCCATGTATTGGGTCAGTGTCGAGCACAAGGACGTTTACCTTACTTAAATTGCTGAAAAAAACAGAGAGTTTCGAACCCAGGACCCACGAGATTCAGGTCAAACCGCTAGGCTACCACTTCCAATAATTACTTCCTTTAATTTAATATCTCGCGAGCATTGAAAAGGCTCCAGACCTTCTAATAGAAAGCACTCGTGCCTGAAGGTCAGCGCGCTAATTCTGTCGCCTGAACGGAACCCAATGAGCCCTCTCGACGCCATTGTTGTAACCTTTGAAGGCTAAAGTGATATAATCAGAGGAAATTAAAATCTGGAAACGTGCTACGTTTCTATTAGGGATGTTATTGAGTAGGCACTCACTCGATATATCACGCCTCCAATTCTGACTTCGTCAAACTCTTTTAAATGAGAGGTTTTTATCGCAGGTGAGGATTCGTGGTTTTAGAATAATACCAGTCCATTTCTTCCGTGGATGACGTAAGAGGCGACTAAGGAATAAGTTAAAGTATATTTCAGAAGACAGACTATCAACCTTATCACTGCTATACCTGCCAACTTAAACCCTAAAAAATTGCATCTGTTTTGAGACCTAAAATTATGCTAGAAGCAGAAAGTAGTTTTTTTTTAATACGTCATAAGCCGCAATTTACTTTTCATTTAATTAGTCAATGGTGCAAAACCCTTTGTGCGCGACTCCGACTCGCACTTGGCCGGTTTTTCGAAGCTTGTTCGATGGCCTACTTGTATTTTTTGGCCTGTTGGAAAGCTAACTAAGTCGAAAGCTTATAAAACTTTACTAAACCAAATTATAAAAGTTCATCTTTCACAAGGTGGTTCTAGAGGGCTTTGTTATTTATTTTTAATACTTTGAGAGTCGAACTAAAATTTATGCTTGAAAAAGTTAGGAATTTAAGGTGAATTCTAGGTCTCATTGGAATATAATTCTTGATGGAGATATTTTTCTAAGTTTCTTTATGAACATAATTTGAGAAGATTAGGTTTTAAGTTCTTGTAGGCTTTAGTGTAGGTACACTTTGACGGTGTCCAGTAACAGACAAAAACAAAATACCTACCTGTTGCAATTCTCCTCTTAATCGAGCATTGCATTTTTTTGTAACTATTTAGCACTGTGTGTATGCTTTCTTTAACTTTATTTGATGAGTCTTTTCTTGCTTAAAAAAATTGCTAAAATAGCTTATGAAACTCTCATGTTTACGAGTACTCATGTTTGTATGTAACATTTTGTGAGCCCTGCTTACCCCTTTTCAGAATACAAGCATGTTTATGTTTATACATGTTGGTAGAGTTGTAATATTTATACTTGCTTCTTTAAATACACGTTTGTTACAGCTACTGTTACGTTGGTGTACCCCTACACCCTGCTGAAGCGCAAGGGAGACGTGTTCCTGATCCTGGAGGATGAAGATGTGGACGCCCTGGTGGACGTCCCTGTTTTCATGATGGAGGAAACCGAGCTTGAGGGTATGTAACCACAATTAGAAGTTTTTGGCCTTGTATGTGTTGAATTTCTTATGCTCTGTCTGCATTTGAGTACATAGGCGGGAGTTGTATGTGGAATTTCTTTCGAAACTCAACATCGTAACAGTAAATTTCTTCTACTTTAAAGTTTCTAAATTTTTAAGATCACTCTGAAAATCAACTTTGCGGCTTGCCGCAGTATCATGCTGAGTATAGCCCTTTTGGCGCTATTTGACACAGAATTTGAACTATTTTATTGCACGCATTTTATTACCTTATTTAAAACCTACATTTAGATTACATAGATGGTCACCAATGTTTTATCTGTGTCAAATTGTGTAAACAATATTTTTTCTTTCTTTCTTTCTGTTTAAATGGGTGAAAGTAGATATAGTGAATAGGATAGAAAACAGTAGGTATGCTTAGTTGGTTTGGCCATAATAGAGAGGATGGATGAATGAAAATTTACTAAACAAATTTATACGGGGAATGTGGATGGGTGCATTGGGAGGGGAAGACCTAGACCTAGACGGACGTTCAGTGACCAAATCGCGGATATTTTAGAAACAGGTCAGGTCAAGAGTACCTGAAACCGACGAGCATGTATGAGGAGATTAATGAATGTGGATGAAGCAAAAGAGGTACGTCAGGATTGGAGCGAGTGGAACAAAGTAGTATCTGCCTATGCCTACCCTACCTATGTACGGTCGACCAAGAAAGTGGTCTACCACTTTTGACAAAAGTTTCTGTGAGATCAAAATAATCACAAGGTTGACATTGTCACTGTCATAATATTATGGCGAGGGGAAGTCGACCTTGTTGTTTCATGAGGTTCAAATGAATATCGATCTTGAGGGGGTAGACCAATTTCTTGGTCGACTGTACGTATGTATGTAAATGCACTCTTTTCGCAGCGGAGCTGAACAAGGCCTCCGAGTGGGCGTACGACGTGATCCAGCACATCGAGGCGGCGCAGGACTTCGCCGTGCCCTTCACCAGCCGTCTGCGCATTGCTCTGGAGAGGATACCCTTCAGAAGGTAAACTAGTAACTGAGGCTTTCTGAGGGCATAGATCTAGGGCAGGAGTTCCCAACCTTTTTTTCGTCAAGCCCCCCCCGGATCACAAATAATATTTTCATGCCCCTTCCCCCCCTATATGTTTTTCAGTGTTTACAATAAAACTAGCATTATTTTAACGACAATTGATTTTGTGTACATTGAAATATTTTTTCTATTGAAAACACAAATGTCTCGCGCCCCCCTTGAAATTTCTCTACGCCCCCCAAGGAGGGCGTGCCCCCCTGGTTGGGAACTCCTGATCTAGGGCAGTGTGGCTGCGCTGGATGTTGCCCAGTCTTTTGTTTCCGGCTCTTAGTCAAGCGCGTAGCATCCCAATGTCGAACGATCGCAGATGGGTACGCGCCGACTAACGACATCCGTACCAATATATAAATGTGAAAGTGTGTTTGTTTGTTTGTTTGTTTGTCCGTCTTTCACGGGTAAACGGAGCGACGGATTGACGTGATTTTTTAGGTAGAGATAGTTTAGGGCATGGAGAGTGACATAGGCAACTTTTTGTCTCTTCAAAACCCCCCATTTCCCTAAAGTGAGGGTTGGAAGTTTTCAATGCAGAAAGCTATAAATTGGTATGTGTGCTATCTCTTCTGTGATACCCCGAATTTAACGCGAGCGGAGCCGCGGGCAAAAGCTAGTACTAGATAAAACACAGAGCGCAATGACCTAAAAAGATGAAACATTTGTCTCCCACAAGGTCAATAACGAAAAGTTTGCAGACGCGTATAAAGGGTGGCCCATCTAAAACGGTCAGTATGGGGAAGTCCGAAACTATACGAGATACGAAGATCTCTTCTTAGGAACCATCACAATCACACAATCGATATCTAAATAGAAACAGTTTTTTTTTTTCAAAACAACCGGGTTCGATTCCCGGACTGAGTACACATTTTTTTTTAAATGTATAAATGCAGTTTTTCTTTTTATTAAAATCGATGTCATAGTTCCTAAGAAGAGATCTTCGTATCTCCTATAGTTTCGGACTTCCCCATACTGACCGTTTTAGATGGGCCACCCTGTATACGACCACTGCTTTAAATATTTACAGTTGATTTCCAACCACTTTGTATATGCTTTAGGTGACAGGCTAGCAACCTGTCTCATTATATCTCTTCGATCTGTTCTTAAACACAAAATTGTACTAGAAGTGAAGCTACCTCATTTTCTAACCCTACCTACTCGTTTTCTTCTCAGATTGATGCTGCTCTACCCAGAAGAAGAATATTCTACTCTACAATTCGCGTTCGCCGATGCTTCACTACTTTGAACGTGCACACACACACCCAAACAACAGCGTTTTTATACGCGGTAAAAGTACCCACAAAAGCACCTTCTTCAGTCAAATTCAAGCAAAATTCAAGCATTCAAGAAAAGGTATAACTAATTGGGAATATAAATCTTGAACCATGTATTTGCATAAGAAATAAATTAATAACAACTCTACTTTTTCTTTCCTTTATTAATTTTATGTAGCGCAATTCGTTTCCGTCACAATTTTTTTCGATGACTTTGTCGACATTTTTTTTAATTAATGATACAAAGAAGTTTGTTGCTCCCACTGATTTTCTTTATTATGTAAAGAATTATACTTACTTTCAAGATCTGTGATATAGTACCCCTTAACTTAACCCCGCAGGGAATAAGGCGTGACGGTTATGTATGTATGTATGTAACTTAAAACAAAACTTGCAAAAAACGCTAGATGTGGGTGGATTTGTCTATATAGCGTATCGTGTACTCTGCCTACCCCATTTGGGAATACGTTTAAAAATGTTTAGCAGCTTCCAGTTTTCTATTCGACTTTTCATAAACATTTTAACGCAGAAAAATCTTCGGCCGATGTAAAAATCTTTTCAAATCTCCCCATTAGCGAATTTAATGGTTTGAAAGGGCTATTAGTTCCGGGAAATAATTAAAAATGTGCTGCGCCGATGAAATATGTCTCAGGATTAGTGGGCCCACGGCAATAAAGACCCAAGTGCAAAACAAGTTCATTGTAAATTGTACTATTGGCCTGATTTCTAAGGTCCCTTCTCGAGTGACAGTGAAGTGAGATAGGACTTTGTTCAAGGAAAGCTCCTCTTATTTGTCGAAGAATGGCTTGTCCCTAAAACGTAGAGTCATGTTATTATTATTAATAACACCCTAAGAAGATTATTTCAGGTCTCAATTTGCGGGGTGACTGTTCAAAAATGTAGACAAAATGAATTTGCTTAAATAGTCTACCTCGGCACTGTTTTACGAGTAGGTAAACTGTGGAGGTCATGTTTGTGAGTAAATTAGGTAGGTATGTTCCCTGTTACATTAAATTTAACGATATAAATTATGATGTTGATGTATACGTATACGTACGTACATACATGCAATCGAAGAGCATACTACCTATAAAACGCAACAGCGTCAAAACCATGACTTCACTCTTCGTATTAGCTACTTCCAGCATAACTTTAGGTTCGAAAAAAAAAGAGGTATAATAATGACGAGTTGCTAGCCAGTCGCCTCAAGCAAACCTAAACTGTCCTTAGTCGCCTCTTACGACATCCACGGAAGAAATGGCGATGTGCTATTTTAACCCGACACCAGGACAGGTGAAAAGCCTACCTAAGTGACCTAATCAAAAGTTCTTTGATAGATGAACACGTTGTGATAATGACATGAAATGAGGCGTTCGGCCGCCTATTCGCACTCTTCCTCCTTTTCTCTGCGTAAGCAGCCTTTCTCCTTCGTAAGCATCCCGCCTCTCACTCTTAAGTAGCCGTTATCAATCGCAAGCGTCCTGTCGCATGCGTAAGCAGCTATTCTCATCCGAAAGAATCTAATCTCACGCTTTAAGCAGCCGTTCTCATGCTTCAACTTGATTAAGCATTCTTCAGCATGAGAACTGGATAGTTACACTTATAAGCATTTATTGCTGAAGCTGAATCGATGCTGAAGGGTGAATTGATGCTGACAGATATCCATACAATAGCGCGTTTTTGTATGGCAAAATTGCGATTCGATGCTGATAGATGTAACTTCACCCTTAGTCACCTCGCGCGCGCAATAGTGTACCCGTCATGTTCTGACGTCTTTAGTTAGACAGCGACAGGTATAGTCTATCTCGCGTATATCTCTTGCTTTGCTAAACCGGCAGATTAATCCATGCCAGAATCACCCCAGCGACTAATGCCAATTAAAAACTCCCCAACTTGCATAATACAAGTATACTTTGGAAAGCAAAAAGGTTGCAACTTCAACAAGCGTCCTTTACATTTACAACCTTTTAGGTACAGTCGGCAACAAATACATCTCAGTTAAAGTGCCTAAATAATATATGTAATGAAATAATAAGAACGTGCACGAGATGTTTGGCAAAGGTGCTCCATTTCCTCGATGGATGCCGTAAGAAAGGACTAAGGAAAATAGATTAAGGTATATTTATGCCGACAGGCCAGCAAGTTGTCACTGCCACAACCTATCCGTACCAATATATAAATGTGAAAGTGTGTTTGTTTGTTTGTTTGTTTGTTTGTCCGTCTTTCACGGCTAAACGGAGCGATGGATTGACGTGATTTTTTAGGTAGAGATAGTTTAGGGCATGGAGAGTGACATAGGCTACTTTTTGTCTCTTCAAAACCCCCCATTTTCCTAAAATGAGGGGTGGAAGTTTTCTGTGATACTCCGAATTTAACGCGAGCGGAGCCGCGGGCAAAAGCTAGTACTAAATAAATCTCTTTTATCTAACTTAAAACTTTTATACAAAAATATACTATGAATTGTTACATACATACATCACGCCCGTATTCCCAAATGGGGTAGGTAGATCACATAAAACGCTACATTTTACAAGTTTTGAGTTGACAGGTATAGTTGTGTGAAATGGGAAGTAGCTCCTAAAACACTTAAATACAAAAAAAACACCAAAAATTAAAAGAATACAAACAAAGTGCAAAAGGGGACTTGAAATGGTCACGCTTTTTTGTCTACGCAACGATTTTTGTGCTTTGCCATTTAAAGGCATGATTTTTGTATTTTTTAGCACTTTGACCGTGTTAATATTTCTTTTGCTGCCTGTACTCTCTCCGAAAAAGAGAGTCGTAAATTCAGAAAAGGCCAATTTGACTCAAATGGAATGCAGGAGCGGGACCTTTCGAAGTTTATCCCAACCCGCTGCAGGCTCGCAAGAGTTACAAGTTTGAAAAATGGTTGCGAGCGAAGTTTGTCAAGCAGCGCTTTGTGTACATGGTTTTTATTTATTAAAAAGTACTGCTGTGTGAGGGAAAGAGCGGATATTTATCAGACTGTAAGCAAATATGGTTTGAGAGTGCGACTGTGTAGAAAATATATAAATATACTTAGCCGTATACATTTTGCGGTGTCGAGTTTGGAGTAACAATCATCATCTCAACTTTTTTTCTGTGGATGTCGTGAGAGACGACTAAGCAAAATAGGTTTAGATATGTTTCAGACGACAGGCTTCATCGACAGGTATCACAGGACAAGGTACGGGCCGGCTAAGAGCAAATATAGAGATACAAATGTTACGATAGCACAACAAAAACTTAAACAATCGATTTTAATTAATGTATTGAGTGATAAAACTTGTAGAATAAATGTTGATATTAAATTGATGATATTAGCTAAGTATCTAGTCGTGCCCAGACTCGATAAAAAACATTTATATTTTTCATACACAAACACCTGTTCCTGGGATTCGAACCAGGACATCAAACTCAGTCAGATCCTTTAACTGGGCTCTTCTGCTGAATACTATCGTGAACAAATAGAAACAACCATCATTGAATACTGTGCACAAAGAGAACCAACCATCAATTCCCCGCGGCAGTCCCAAAGTACAGTCTATTAAATCAAAACACAAGTTAATCCCTTCCAATGTAGAAATAAAACCACAATTTCATGGAGGCTTTAATTTATGGCGTTGAATTCCCTTCGTTAGTAAGACTGCGGCCTTTAGGCTCTGACGCACTGACAGCGGGGCGCGTGGCGGGGAGTTGTAATGTTCGATATAGTAAGGAGGGAAGCTTTAAATAGGTACGGGGGTTGTACAAGGTCATATGTGACTCTAGACTGGTAAAACAGTAGGCTTAACACAGCAGCACGCGTGGTAGGACACACACGCAGGAGAGCTATCTGTCTTTTTCTAACTCTAACGACTCTATTTAGTTAGACATGTTTTGATCCCGCCACTGACAGTAGTAACGTAACGGCACCTACGAGTATCGGTTGCTAGGAGGACGCACGCACCGGTCGGAAAGAAGCCGTTCGCGCTGTCAGTGCGGACGGGACCTTATTCCGCGGGTGACAGATCTGTCCCGGGGCGCGAGGACATCATAAAACAGGGTCGTCGGCGCGGAGGGAACGAAATGGGTAAGTGTGGTTTGGGGGTTGTTCAGAGACGCGGCGATTAGGGTTCGGTGTATAAGAATTGCCGATGTAAAAAGTTTATTTTAAATTGATGATTGTATTTTGCGAATGGTTATTTAGTCACCAGAAATTGACATTTGAGTCTATTTAATTTAACTATTATTTATACACTTGACGACCTCTTTGCGAATTATTTTAATGTGACGTTACTAATTTTTTATTTGTTTTGTTATTGTTCTTTTTATATCTTGATTTTTTTACGTCGACATTTGTCACATTTTGTGATTTGTTTTTAAATAATAAGAATATACTATTGTTAGACTTGTCAAAAACTTACAATAAAATACAATTAGAAATAAAAATAAACTTAAGCCTAATAAACTTAAGCTAGTCAAAGAGGCCCCCCCCGAGTTGCCCCCGGCGCAA
>BHDV01009444.1:11231-33159 GCA_005406045.1 Adoxophyes honmai
TTACGCGGAGCGCACAGTTAAACTAAAATTTATCCTAAAATCATCAAGGTACGGACCACGAGTCCGTAGATGAAAAAAAAAAAGAAAAAAACCGATGTTCTAGCCATTTAACAGTGGGGGTAAGTTCGTGCATCGGTTTTCCATGGAAATCTTAAAAATCATGCCCAGATAGATTTCGGAAACTGGAATTAGAGATAATTTGTACATGTTCATGATAGGATGTAATAAAAACGAAATCACGATCGATTCCTTTTTGTAAAGCAGATAACCTATAAATCCAATCCTTAACTATGTTTTTTTCTTGAAAATCACTATCAGAAAAAGCTACATTTCGGGAAAGTGAGTTTTCCAAGCGTAATCGTCCTGTTTTTCTCTCTATGCAGACGACCTACAAAACAAATCTAAGCTACCTTCTTTATTATAACTGAATATTTTAAGTTGAGTTTCATTATTAAAATGTATACTTAGCTCAGGGAAATTATAAAGAGCACAAAGAAAAATAAGTGCTTTATTTTTAAACGCTTGAAACGATATTATTTCCTCGTTCGTCTGCGTAGATAATTACTTTTCTATTTTAATGAACGCCGACGGTTATTGCTGCTCTTGATTTTCTTTAGGAAAAAGTGTCGGATTCTAAGGTTAATTAAAATAGGTGACGCGGCGCTGGGTCGTTTAGGCAAGATGGATCGCGCGGGAAAGCGAGAAACAAAAAAATTTGGCTCGGAGGTGTCAACAAAAACTCCGGCCCACCGCAAATGAATTGATTCCCGTAATCAATTTTTTACCCCACTTCCCTGAGTTCTGGAGTCACGGAACCGCTCATTCACTCCCGGTCTGATTAAACCGGTCAATCATTCGGTCTCACCGTTCAGTTAACTGGAAAATTAGTTAGCTTCAATTAGATGGTGTGAGGTGATAAACTATTTTGTCGAAAATTCGGGGGATGGAGTTTTTTTCCAATTTTTTATTGGACCGCGAACAGTTGATGCCAATCCTATTTTCTGGGGGTCATGCGTATTCTGGGATTTTGGGAAATTCTTTTGCTGAAATCTCATTTGGCTGGCTATGTCATTTGCAGTGAAAGTCGTTTATCACGATGCGTGATCTAACAGTTTTCGCTAGTTTTTGGTTGCTTACTCTGTACTTCCATTAAATATGCATTTAAGTATATAACTATAGTTGCTTAACTTTGATGTTTGATGGGTATACGTGGGATCACGCATCACTTTTACTTGGAAAAAGCTATGCGCGAGCTAACCCCACCACTACCTACCCCACCACTAAAAATCTTGTCAAGTTTATTGCCGACCACTATATCACGTTGAGTAGAGACGGGCAAAATCCTTAAAAATACCTGAACTCACTCTTTGAGCATTTCTATTATGTTATTATTTTATTTATTAATGTTCTATTGAACAAAAGCAGCTTTGAGTCTAACATTTTATCAAAGTCGGAATACCTGGTTATTGAGGAGAAAGACATAAAACGATCGTTACGTAATGGGAACCCCAGCAAATCCCAAAGGGGCAGTTAGAGGCTCCAACTTGCGAGTTACAGAACTTCTGTTTGCTTTTTTAGGTTTCGACTTTGTTTCTAACGGCTGTTGAGATTTAGTGGCAGATGCGGTCCGTTGTCTTTGACCACACCGTCTGGAATTACAGGGCTTAGATTTAAAGGGGCTGGTAAGAGCACACTGAGGTGCTGGAGATACAGATTTTCATTATGTATAGACTAAGAGACCGAATTTGGGGTGTCGATCGATATGACCCTCGAATCGATATAATTGCTGTAGCAAATTTATGAATTTCGAGTGGTCACAATTATACCTGCCAACACAAAACTTAAAAAAATATGCTGGAAGTGGCCACACAACGTGAAATGGTTATGGTTTTGTCTATGCAGCGTTTAGTTCGCTCTGCCTACCCCATTAGGGAATACAGGCGTGATGTATGATGTACGTATGCATTTCCGTTAGGGGCTGCGTTTGTCTATGAGCAAGAGTGATCACATTGCCAGGGGCATCTTTTGCTACCGAAAAAGTAACCTAAATCACAAGTCATAATACTCATAATCACAGCCATCTCCCATTGTTTATAATGAAGGGGTTAACAACCCCTCCTAGTGGCATGGAAAGGTAGGTCAAGTAAGGAATACTATCTCTAATGCGTTTCATAAAGCAGCATGGCGCACGTCTCCATTCGCGCAGTACGGCAAGATCTCCACCATGCTAACATAGTATGAAGAAATAACAGTAAGTAAAGTTTTTGTTAGCTTTAGTTAAGTGTTTACGGAGTGTACGGGGATAAGTTGCATGAACACACTTCTTTTGCATTGACGTTGCTCGTAAGATCGCGGGTGAGCAAAATGATTGCTTTTAGCTCATTGACATGCGTACTCGACGCGACGGCGACGTCTTATCCAAATTACAATAAAAAAGGTGTCAATATTTTTAGTGACGTGTTTTTGCCTGTGCATTTTTAGCCTCTTAACGGATAGTAGGTAATGAAAACAAAACAGAATGAATTCGCCCACCACGGATTTATATTAACAACTCTCCATTCTCCTTCTCCTTCTGTGGATGTCATAACTAAAGATACCTATGGGTTAAACTTTAAGTTAGCTAAACTATACTTTAACCGTTAAAGTATAGTTTAGGCGACTAGCAACCTGTGACGATTATACCTACCTCTAAGAGTAGCCACGAAACATGAAATAATCATGTTTTCTATGCAATGTTTCATATTCTCTTTTAACTATGTACGTTTAGGAACACAGGCGCGTTGTTTATGTATGTTAATGTAGAATTAACTCTACTATTTCCTTGGGGAGTACCTACCGGGCAGTAGGTACAACGGGCACGCGTCTCCAAAGAGTGACTTTCTGGGTTAATTTCAATTAAAATACTCGATGAACATTCCTACCCAGGCTTCAAGCGAGTCGCCGCGGGCACTCTCGGAACTTATTTGCTCATTTGTTGATTCATGATTTTGTATCAAGTGGCTGATTAAGATCAAGAATAATATTTACGATGATTTGCATTTTATGATAAGGGTCTATTCAGGTCTAATAACCATCCATAAATTTAATTAGGTACGTCACATTATAAGGTCGGGATAAAGGGGGATTATGCATTTTTTTTTGCGATTTTCATGGTAGGTAAAGGTATATAAAATGGGGACGGGAAAAATTACTGTCTGCAGTCTATCCGGTGTTAGGTACTGGGAAGTAAGACAAGTGATTAGGTACTTGCTTGTTTGACTTGCTTGTTTCTTAAGATAATCGCAATACTACACCTATACATGGTGCTCGTGAGCATTGCGAGAGATTTCAACCACGAATTTCAAACACGATTTTTTTAATAATTTTCATACATAATAATTGCTAATGTCGTATAAACGTGCCTTAATAATAGTAAATAATTTTAAACAAAAAAAACCGACTTCAAATTAGCTATATCCCGAAAGGAAACTTCTGTTTATGTAGATATTTGCTAAAGGTCAAGTAGGTATACCTAGCTCTCAGCAGATTCAAGGCTTTAAAATGAATAGCTCTATCTGATTTAGAACCCTCTAAACTGTTAAGTAAACCCCACGATGAACGAGCATTAGCAGAAATGCAACGCTTGAGAAGCAGCAGGCCTGAAATTACTGAAATTATAATTTCCAGTCTGCAGGTGCATTCAGTATTGAAAGAATTATCCTTTAACTCCTAAACATTAAGGAGTTGACTTATCATCATCAGCTCAATTTTTTTTTTATTGCCTAGCGTAAATACTGGTGTAGCTTTGAAAAATGTACTAAAAACATTACCTGTGCCTATAAAATTTGAGGGTTGCCCTCGATTTCCCTCATATTCCATCAACAGGTCAAAATAATATGCTGACAATGGGACCACCTGGAACCTATATCCTTTCAGACAAAAAAAAAATTTTCCAAATCGGTCCAGGCGTCTTCGAGTAATTAGCGAAAACACATAAAAATACTCCCCATTCCTTCCGTGGATGTCGCAAGAGGCGACTAAGGACATAGGTTAAAGTAAATTTTAGGCGACAGGCTAGCAACCTGTCACTATTATACTTGCCACCTTAAAACCAAAAAAAGATATGCTAGAAGTGGCCACGAAGCGTGAAATAGTCATCGTTTTGTCTATGTAGCGTTTTGTGTGCTCTGCCTACCCCATTTGAGAATACAGGCGTGATTGTATGTAGGTAGGTAAGTATGTATGTACAAAAGTAAGAGCGGACTAGCGTCGAGTGCTCGTTGATGTCTTTCATACAAAACGCGTTTCCTGTAATTCAAAAACTACGCGACAGATATTGATGAAATTAAAATGGGACCAATGGGAAGCCATTTCCAATCAAACAAAAAAAAAAATCGTCGAATTCGGTCCACCCTTTTAGAAGTTCTGAGGTAACATACATACAAAAAAAAAATACAGCCGAATTGAATACCTCCTTTTTTGAAGTCGGTTAAAAAAAGCGTGTTTCGACCTAAGTTCATATAACATTTATTACTTCTTATAGCCTCTGGAATTCGTGGTTGAAATCTCTCGCAATGCTCACGAGCACCATGTATACCTACCTACTGCCGCCACCTATCTTTTTTAATTTCAATCAATATCTTGGCTTCACTAATTACTCAACTTACTTTATTTGATTAATTAACTTGTTCGGCTGACATTTACTTGCTCATCTAAAAAGAGTAGGCGGGTCATAGAAAGCGATTACTTAATGGATCGAACGCCTCATTGATTTTCACACAAGTAGGTAAGTACTTAATAAACTAATTTTCTTAAAGCACTGACCTTTCTTCTGATATTAACTTTGAAACGCCTTTTTGGATGTTTTCCAAGTAATATACCTACCTAACTTGAAACGACTGTCACTATTAAAGGTTTTGTACTTCAACATTTTGTTTGTGGCATTTGTGTACTCCGTGTATTTTTGTACAATAGAGCGTTTTTTGCTCTTCCAATTTTTGAACGCAGTAGATAATACGTACAGTCAAGGAAATTGATTACTGTGCCACTTTGTACTTTTTCACAAGAAATGTCAATGTGACATACCATACTTTCTACTAATCAAAGCAATATGAAACTCACTATGAAAAGGTTCAAAGTGGCACAGGTATCAATTTCCTTGACTGTACATACATACATATTCTCACGCCTGTATTCCCAAGAGGGGTAGTCAGAGCACATGAAGTCAAAAATCCAGTGCCACGTTTACAATTTCAGGGTAACCAGATGGTTAAAGGTGATATTGCAGTGACACGTTGCTAGCCCATCGCCCACAACACACTAACCCTTTCCCAGAGTCGACTATTACGACACCCACGGGAAGAAAGGGGGAGGTGCTATTCTAACCCGGCACCAAACGGGATCAGTAGATAATACTCACTAAAAATTGTATGTCTTTTTTCTTCAGTGATGAAGGCAGAGCCACTGATGCATTTCCTATTCCGCCCTACAGGCCGACCTAATCAAAGGGTACCACAAGATTGTTCTCTAACGAACGAAAGATGTCCGATTCATTAGGCGACTGCTTTTTGCTTTAATCTCTTGTGAGTGACACTGTTACTTTAACTCCAGTTTAATTGGTGTTTAGCGGGATAGGATTCCAAGTTAGGCAGAATGATTAAGTCCTGTGCTTAAGCGTAATTGGTCGGATATAGATAGTCGAAAATTAGATGGCTTTGTTCATTGATTGTATCTCATTAGTAGTATTAGAGACTTAAACAGAGCTAAGTGCGTTGGTGACTTTTTCTTCAGACTTAACTTGCGTGTGTAATTATAGAAAAACAACTAAGTTCTGTTGTAAATGTGATTTTTGTGTCGGTATGAATACTTACTATGAATAAATATCCTTATTTGAATCGAATTAAGTACCTAAGACTCAAAATTGTAAGTTACGTTTTAAATATTTCCACGAGCATTTTAACTGATTCTTTAACCCTTTTTTAACTAACGATGGTGAAAAGGGGCTCTACATCAGTACTCCGAGCACGTAGCGGCTCGCTCTGTTGATTTAAACGTGTGCTTGATTAGCGATTACCTACCGCCTTCTACCTTGTATTTTCCAGCCTAATATACAGAAACTATAAACTTCATCACAAATGTGAAAGGAAACTTAAACAAAATGAAAAAATATGAAAGTGAAAAGAAAACATAATTTAATTTCAGGGGTGCATAAGACCTAACGATTTTCTACTAGTCTCTAATTGTATTAACATAAATTTACTACAAGATACAGTACACTATACTTTAGACCGATAGGTACTTAAAAGATGGTAAACAATCTTGACATGTCTTTTTATTGAAATACACAGTTTAAAAATGAAAATCGTTACACTATACAATTCAATTATGAAAGTAAATGATTTTTTCATACCTAAATTGTAAAATGTAAAGATTTTGATTTATAAAGTGTATGTTTAAATAAAAAGACACGTCAAGATTGTTTACCATCTTTTAAGTACCTATCGGTCTATAGTATAGTGTTGGTGTGCCGCACGTGACGCAGCAAATATAAAATGATTGAGTGCTTGTTTAAGTTTACAGTTTTTGACGTTTTAGTACTTTAAGGGCATAGTCGCAAGTTGTCATTGAATAAAGCCGATAGGGAAACATGTTTCTAGTAATAAGGGCTTGACTTATCCTGGTATTTTATAGGCTAAAAACGTCGTATACGACCTTCTATGGGTTACATGGGTAACAGAGGACTTGATGGGAGCGAGGTACCTACTACAAACGTCAGCGGAGGCTACAGGGATGGTGGGAAATAAATTAACATCGCGTGTCGCTGTGACGTGCTGCGTCGCCCTCGCCACCACCTGTCATACACAGGGTCGCGTACGAAGATGTTGAACCTTAGAAAATAGCCTATGAAATGCATCCTTCTAATTTGCTCATAAAAGAACAAGCGCGCCACTCCACAATGCCAGTCCGTAGAAGAAGAAAGCCTTAAAAACTCTAGGACTCTGTTAATACTAACCATATTGTACGACGCTTCAGCATTACCTCGTTTAGAATTTTACCAAGTGGCGTGGTGGACGCGACGCGGCGTCGTAATTGGTTTTATGTAAATATAGCGACGCCAAGCAGAGCTGGGGCCAGAAGAATAGCGATTCTAGCTTAGACTGGATTATCTATTGACTTGGAAAGTGACCTACCTGCACGCCACACGCACACACGGGTTATGACGTTGTTAACGATGTCAGGAGCTTCGGAGAAACGCTATGAATGGAGTATGAGGATATGCGTATGAATACGATTTACTCCGCTGTCGACTTAAGTAAGTATGTTTAGGGTTAACAATCCGTTTATCCTACATCTATCTTCTTCTTTCCTACAATAACTTACTACTTAGTTCATTTATTACTTATTATTAGTACTCAATAAACGACACACAAAAAACTACTAAAAATAATAATTTTATACAATTCATTCAGCAATATAAGAAGGATAACCTACGCAGACGAAGTCGAGGGCAGACGCTACATTTTTCTTATAAAATACGGATAACTCACGTTATAAATCGAGTTTAGCTCGACATGTTTCGGACTAATTCATAGCCCTTCATCTAGGAGCCGCGGCAGCTGCTGCTGCCAAACGCGAACTGCGCGCCTCGGCTCTCTTCGCGCGACTGCTCGTGCTCGACGAAACACGAAGCTAAACTCGATTTATAACGTGAGATATCCGTATTTTATAAGATGAGTGAGTCTCACGGTAGTTTAATGTTAAATGTACGCTACATTTTATTTTCAAAGATACAATATTGCTACCTACAACGTTAATTTTTCTACTACAGGTAAATGTACCAATGCTCGACGCCTCAACGCCCAGTACATGACACCTATCTGACACTTGTCGCAAGTGCTAGTCTGTTGCAAGTGCCATGTATTGGGTCAGTGTCGAGCACAGGGACGTTTACCTTACCTATGTTCTACTAATAGATAATAACAATATGCTTGCTCGTAATACTCTTCATTATTTGAAAATTTTATAAAAAAAGAATAAATGCAAGGCCTACTTGACACAGACAAAACAGTACCGGTAGTAGGTACACACTGCAACAGCCTGTATTTTTCTGCCACGGCAAATCAGATTATTACTTAGTTCTGCCCAGAATTCAACCAAGCCCGCATTCCTTCAAACTCGAGCTACAACTACTTGTACTATTATCTATGCTACAGCTCCGTATGTATCAGAAATACAGGACTGGTTATCACAAAATCGGTCCACCCGCCTAAAACTGTATTAGAAATCTTAAAACGGAATCAATGCGACGTCAGCTCCGCTTGCAACAGAAACTTCGCTGAAATTCTCATAGCCCGCCCCAGCCTTCAATTCCACAAGTAATATTTGAATTAAACCAACGGTCGGTGTCGCCAAAATAGGGTAGATGTCCCAGAAATGGGCTGCCGGCCTCAACACGGCCGCCTTGTCGCGTTAATTGATTTATGTGTTCCACTCTAGGCCCCTTTTAATAGATTTGTTGCTTCAATAATAATCCGATTTGATTTACGCATTTGTATTGTAGCTTCTCCTAATCCGGCTTTACAATTTGCCAATAGGTTTTTAAAGGCGAAGGTATTTAAAGGATGTTTAAAGTATCTTTTCAAGTTGCAGGTTTTTGACTGAGGTCGTACACATTTTAAGTTGCTTAAAATAAAATCTTTTGCCTCTATTATCTTGGTTCCTACATAACGAAACATTTAGCCTTTTTTCAAGAAATGATTATGGCAAAAACTCGAAATGGACTAAATTACTTGGAGTTTATAACTAAAGAAATGGCGTAAAAAAAATGGAAGCATAAAAAGTACATCTATCAACAACTCAAGATTTGGCCTAACATTGGCTATAACAAAACATGAAAAAGTTTCATAAAGACTTGACCATGTGTGTGTATGCATTTGCTTTTTCGTGAACATAGAATACACAAATCTTTTATTTATTAGTCAGGCGACATTGTCACTATTTATCCAAGGAAGAAATACAGATGTGTATTTCTCAATTCAACATCACACTGGTTTCATGATTTTCTTAGTTAGGTATTTGAATTTGATTGAAAAGCTCCAAAATTTACGATCACGTTTAAGTTTTGTTTTCCTTATCGCCAGCCTCACCGCATAATGTGTCTCGCTTTTAAAACTCTACCCAAACATTAACTCGAATTACGATTCCAGTCACACCCAAAAACAGTTCTATCTTTAGTCTTTCTTTTCTTCAGTATAACAAAGGCGCCCCAAAAAAAATGGGCACGTACCTTTTCTAACGAAGATTTAGTTAATTACATCTGTAAATTAAGTAATGAAAGAGCAAAGAGCCCGTGATACGACTGTTAAATAACTTTAATCTTAGATGAATTTAAAGTTTAGACGAGGACTGAATTCAAGAGGCGTTAAGCTGTTAGTGTTCAAACCTATTGCCGTGTTTTAGAAGCTTGTTTGCTAAAGTTATAATACTTTGAGGAGATTTCGAGTTTCAGACCTGAATTTTTGTTGTTTGGTTTGGTGTGGTTAGTTTCATGTGGAACTAGTATTTAATAATTCTGGGTGGTACGTGCTAAATGTTTGGAATGGTTACTTAGTAAATTCCGTCTGATATGAAGAGTGTTACGCTTGTCTTGCTAAACTGTTCGTCTGTACTATGATGTGAATCGAAATGTAAAATGAATAATAAACGAAATCTACGATGACGAAGTTGCGGATATCAGTTTAAGTACGTTTATCTTACACAGAATATACTTAATTACCTACAAGAAAACAAGTAGTTTGAACGGTAGGGCTCTGAAATGTTGAAAATTTTGCGAATATGAAGCGGCAAAGACACTGAGTCGGTCACCTAATGCGGTCGTCGCAGGTGTAGAACAATGCGTGTGTGCGCGTGCGTTCGTCGGTCAACGAACGTTGTTTTTCTACTAGACTGTCTGCCGAAAGCCATCACCTAGTGAGGTTGTAACAGCTATCGCTACCGCGTCCTTAACACTGTTGCGGTCTATTAAATTGCCGCTATGTATAGCAATTTTATGGTTATTTGCACAGTTTTAACTATTAGAATAACCATACAATTAAACTCAGAAGTTTGTTTTGAACTAACGTTGCTTTTTAAAATAGCGCCTTTATATAGGTATGATTCCCTACAGTTAATTAATCAGTGACGAATCTAAATTATTCGAAGTTAAGATATTCTAAGCTTTTAATGTAAGTAGGTGTCCATCACGGACTCTTAGATTTCCCGAGAATGACAGTTTATTAAAACTTATAAATAAATTAATCCGGGTAAGTCGTGATAGATAGTTTAAAACCCTTTGAAGGGATGGATTTCATCGTGAAATAATTACATTTAATGGCTACAATATCAGCAATTTATGCGTAGTGTTGGGTTTATATAGGTTGTATGAGCGCCTACCCGCTGACTTAAAAGATGAATGCTCAAACAGGGTATTTGGTCGCCGACTCAAGGAACTTCTCTTGGATAAATCGCTGTATTCTGTAAAAGATTACTTAGTTACTGGAATTTGACATCAATGTTTGGAAGTTTTATTATTTATTATTCATTATCATTATTATTTACACTTTGACGATCTTTTTGTGAATTGCTTTTAGATTTTATTACTATTTTTGTTTACCTTTTGACATTTTACCCTTAACGTTTATTTCTTGATTTATGACATTTTTCACATTTATCTTGACATTATTTACATTATTGCTTGACATTAATTTGTTATTGTATTTATTACTTAGTTATTAACTATTCTTTACCATTTGACGATCTTTTTGTGAATTCCTTGTGTCTGACATAATTTAGATATAATGTAATTTTCAAAAAGAAATAAATAAATCTATCTATCTATCTATACCTAATAATAATATCATATATTACTTATCCCCATTTCTTCTGTGAATGCCATAAGAGGCGACTAAGGAAATAGGGTTAGGGTTAGGTAATTACCTAACCCTGTTGTTAGTAACCAATAATTAATGAATAATTAATTGTATGTAACCAACGTACGTACGTATGTACGTGTGGTGTCGGGTTAGAATAGCACCTCCCCCTTTCATCCCGTGGGTGTCGTAAGAGTCGACTCTGGGAAAGGGTTAGTGTATTGTGGGCGATGGGCTAGCAACCTGTCACTGCAATAACACGTTTACCATCTGGTTACCCTGAAACTGCTAAACGTGGCACAGGATTTTTGAATTCATGTGCTCTGCCTACCCCTCTTGGGAATACAGGCGTGAGAATATGTATGTATGTATGTATGTATGTAACCAATGTTGAGTGAGAAGTCCCCGATTCGTACTGTCTCCGCGTGAGAACTACAACCCAAACCCTCTCATGCTAAGGGGAGACCTGTGCCCAGCAGTGCGACGTATTTAGGCTGGATTATTATTAAAAGTAAATAGCTACATTTGCGAAGTGGTGCTAGCTAGCATAATAGTAGCCTCACTCTCTTTACCATGTCTGGTCGGAATATGTGAAAATTACTTAAGTAGGTACATTTTAATTTCCAAATTATAGACATAAAACTTCTGATTTCTACTACAAACAGTTTCAATGTCTCCAAAATTATTCGAGACGTCGACAAAAGTCGCAAATAAAATTGACGCGAGTTAAGCGGTTAAATACATACAAAAACACCACGCCTGCATTCTCAAATGGTAGGCAGAGCACACGTTACATGGTCAAAACCATGATAATTTCACGCTTCTGAGATCTGCGCTAGTTAAGCCTTCGTTTTTTTTAAACAGAATACGAAATAGCTATAATAGTGTCCGTTTAAAATAAAACCTCTTTATTTCTTCCGCGAATGTCGTAAGAACCGACTAAGGAATTAGGTTAAGGTATATTTTAGGCGACAGGCTAGCAACCTGCGACTGTTATATCTACTAACTCAAACCTAAAAAAATAGCTAGAAGTGGCCACGAAACGTGAAGCAGTTATGGTTTTGTCTATGTAGCGTTTCGTGTGCTCTGGCTGCCCCATTTGGTAATTACAAGCGCACAGTGTTCAATTTGACTCAAAAAAATTCCCTATGCTGTTTATACATTAAACTCCCGTAAGACTCACTCATGTTGAAAATTATCGGATAACTCACGTTAAATAAATCGAGTTTAGCTCGACATGTTTCGGACTAATTCGTAGCCCTTCATCATAGTTGGCGCTTGGCAGCAGCAGCTCCTAGATGAAGGGCTACGAATTAGTCCGAAACATGTCGAGCTAAACTCGATTTATTTAACGTGAGTTATCCGATAATTTTCAACATGAGTGAGTCTTACGGGAGTTTAATGTATAAACAGCATAGGGAATTTTTTTGAGTCAAATTGAACACTGTGAAGGGTAATCTATGAATAGGTACCTCTATACAGGGTAGAAAGTTTCAATGGGCCCTGGAGGGGAACTACTCTAAATCTTTTAGTTAGCTCATTTTGCTGAAAGGAAACATTCCTTCATTTTTAGAAAGAAACAAAACTGCATTAAAATATTTTTAAAATTTTGCTTGTCTCAACCGGGAATCGAACCAACTAAAAATTAAAAAAAATAAATTTGCTGGTTTATTACAAATCGGTAGGACTAATGTTTACGATAAAATTTGTCTAAGAAACATTTATTTAGTCCTACACTTAGATAAGTACGAGATATCCTTGAAATTAAATATTTATTACATGTTTTTTTACCAATGCCTAGTACTGCAGCGCTATTGTAAAACACACCAAAAATCTAAATCATATTTAATTCGACAGTTTTAATGTCAGTTCGCTTTCAAATGTATCAATTTTGAAGCGATTTTTGAAATCAACTGTATATTATGCATATTAGCGACAGGATACTAGCCTTTCACCTAAAGCATGCCTTAACCTATTACCAAATTGGTTGCCGCCTCAAAACAAGCATCATCCCCATTCCTTATTTTTTCCAACCACTTTCTATTAGTCATCCTGACATCCCCACTCCCAGTAATTAATCCAGATCGATGCGGCCCACCAGCCCGCCTAATTACCTGGCTAATGTGATCAACTTCCCGGATTATAAAACATTAAACCGGGTCAGACACAACTTTACTTGCCTTACAACCAATCATCGATTGGCAGCCCTATTAAAATTCATCGGGTTGCTTATGGCGACAGAAAGGTTTGCACTCGGATTGTAGCGGTTCGGTAAGGATGTAGGCAATGAGTTTGGATAGGGTGACGCTAGTTAATTGTCTAGATCAGTGGTTCCCAAACTTATTTTTCTCGTGGACCACTTTCAAAATTTTACTGGATTCGGTGGACCCCCTGCTGCTATATTTCTACCACATTCTTAAAGTCGCCAAAAAATAAAAAAATATGTCGCTTTTGAGTTCTGTCCCTATAAGGTGTCGGGATAGAATAACACCACTCCATTTCTTCCGTGGATGTCGTAACGTCGTAAGAGGCGACTAAGGAAAATAGGTTTAGATATGCTTTAGGTTAGGTGACAGGCTAGCAACCTGTCATTTTTATGCTAGAAGTGGCTGCGAAGCGTGAAGATCATGCTTTTGTCTATGTCACGTTTCGTATGCTCTGCCTTCCCCGTTTGGGAATATAGGCGTGATTATATGTGTGTATGTATGTAGCTATGTATGTAAAATAGAAACGAAAAACGATACGTTTTATAACACTTTATTTATTAAAAGAATAGAATTACAAGAAAAAAAAATAAGGCAATATTCTCACGCCTGTATTCCCAAGAGGGGTAGGCAGAGCACATGAATTCAAAAATCAATTTGTTAATAATTAATTAGTAATTTATTATTAGTACCTACAAATAAAAATTGGTGTACTCAGTATCGAATACTGATCACATTTGTGTAGAAATAAATAAAAGTCGAAATCCCAAAATTGACCATAAAAACGATAACTAACATTCCATCAAATCAATGAGTTCACGCGCTCCATTTGCGTATTTTTTTCTGCGGCTTCATTGACGTGACAAACTGGCATCGCTCGCTCTTTCCGAAAAGGATTAGTTTTGATAAAATAGTTACTTCAAATTCACGCCATAACTACTGAACCGATTGCTTTGAAAATTTGCAGACGTAAAGTTAGAAAAGTCCGGATTAAATAATAGAATACTTTTTATCCCGGAAAAATTGATATTTCCGAGGGAAAACAAAAATATAAGTTGCTTGATGGATGGATTGGAGATGGCGCTGTGAGTCCAAATTCCACACGGGGGAACCCGCGGGCGGAAAGCTATCGTGATAGTCGTGTCGTGTCAATCATAAGTGGACAGGAATAATCAAACTTGAAAGATAAACAAACAAATAATGAGTTTCCAAACCATACATTACATGCACACATTACTCACACATACAACTGGTGACCTACATAAGTTTTTCACCTATAACAGTCGCTTGCCTTGTTCAAATATTATCTGCTTAGTTAGGTAATTAAAACAATGTAAGTAGGCCCTTGTAAAAACTAAGCTTACATTATTGCTCTTTACTATCAAAAGCAGATAAATTTTCGTGGACCCCCATTAACATCTTATGGACCCCCATTTTTTGTTCACGCCTTCGTGGACCTCCACCTGGACCACTTTGGGAATCACTGGTCTAGATCAAAAACAAATGTGAAATGAGAGCGAAGTTCAAAAGATGTGAGGTCTGAATGGGTCTCAAGTTCAATTGGTCAGTCCTGAATTTTTTTTATAGCGTGGAATATAATTTCTTCTTGTAATTTAGGATAATATATTGTAGAGTAGACTAAGGCCTGACTTGGCTAGTTTTTATAAACGAATTATTATGTTAGATGGCTAGATTCTCCCTGCAGGCCAAATTTTCGGAATAATAAAATTAAGTAGGTCGAATTGAGAACCTCCTTCTTTTTTGAAGTCGGTTAAAAATAAGAACCAACACGTAAAAGGTTTAGGTTGGAAACGTGAGACAGATAAAACAATGTCTATTTCACGTTTCCTAGCTACTTCTAGAAGTTTTTGGTATAAAAACAGATGAAAAAGGTATAACAGTGACAGGTTGTTAGCCTGTCGACAGCATACATTAACCTACTTCCTTAGTCGCCTCTTACGACATCCACGGAAGATAATAATATTGTAATTTATAATAAATGTATTTTTCCTTCCACGTAGCTATTACATTACTTCTATTCTTCAAGAGCACTCGAATATTTATGACCAAAGTATTGTTTCCCTAAGTAGATACGAAGAATGACATAACTTGTTTAGATCGTATCTAGGACACATTAATAATGCCTGTACAGAAATATGTCACAGTTGTGCCAAATATTAGCCCACTTGTTTATATTGTACATATCTAGGTAGGTACCTATATTATCGGTGAAATTAAGTACAATCGAACCAATTGTTTCTTGACCTACCGCAAAATGTTGTCCCAATAAACGTAATAAAGATTTCCTTCACTACAAATAGATTCTACTATGAGTCAGAAATCTATTGGTGCGAAACGTAAATAGTCACGGTCACCACATTTTTGAACATGATCGTAATGTATATACGTGTGTGCTATGTATGGTCCTGGGTTCTGGTATTCAAGAATTAGGAGATCAGCAGGCCAAGAAAGCACATCAGTTTCATATGAAGTTTGTATTTGGATAAAGATTGCTGAATATATGTAACTTGTCCTATTGCTGATCGAGTTTTACGATATTAAATCATATTTTAATAAATTATATCACCTAACAAGCGTAGTAAATTAATATATCAACTATAAAATACCTGCTACTCTACTCGTACAATATTTGCCAGAGATATATCAAGAAAATAACAATCGTAATAAGCTTTCATCGAATCACAAACTAGTTATAGCAAATTTCACTTACCTATTACGAATTAAAAAGTTATTTGAACAATGCCCGACCTACGTCAGCGAATTTTTCGTAATAATACGAACATGTTGGAACATGTACATTATTAAAGGGGGATAAAAGGATTTATTGGATATTTTGTTCTCAACTATGTTCGTAATTCGTAGTTTAATATGTTTATGATCATATTACTACGAATTCTCGAGAACTTTGTCAGAGGAGAGTTTAAAAATAGTAGAAAGGTACCTACGTACTTACCCCAATTGTGTCCTACTCCGTTGTAAAATTATTGTTATTGCATGGATTGTGTTTTTTTATTGTAATTTCTATTTAGAATCTGTCTTTTTGATTTAAAACGTTACATTCCAATTAGTACCTACCTTAATTCTAGCAAAGTAATTGTGCAAGTAGGTTGTCGCCTATTTTTAATTTTTCATGAGTAAAGTCTGGGAACCATTGTTCCATGACATATTTTTCATCGAGTGATTACTTGTCACAATATAATGTAATGAAGACATTCACATTTTAGGAAAATTGTGAAAACATGTTGACTGGCCGAATTCTTTAGAGATAAGTCAGTTAGTCAGCCATTGTACTTTGCGTTTTAACATATCTAATGATCTAGTTTATAATCTCAGATATTAAAATGAAATTGCCGGTCTTGCTTGGTTTTTGCAGTTTCAGCATAGTGCTGCGCCTCTAATATCGAAAGTTAAGAATAAATTTAATTTAGTGTCGATTTTTTAGGTAAATTATCCCACAAAAACGTTGAAATGTGGTTGATCACGGTAGTATTTATTTAAACGGTTTTACTTAGCTTACCCCGTTTGTTTTAGTCTTTATTCTTTAATCTTTATTCTTTGTTGGTTCATTTAGAAATTGAAATTTCACCCTCTTTCCGTCAACTGATTAATCTGAAATTCGGTATGCGCTTTTAGTTGTGGTGACAATACAATAATATATATTCATTGTCATTGTAAATTCAAAATGGCCGCCGCTTCAAAATGCCGGATGACCTAATTCTTATCAACCCCATCAATATGGGTATCAATTGAAAGGTCTTTGCAAGGAGAATACAGTGCACTATATCAATTTAAAAAAAAAAACTAAAAACTTTTTATATGACAATAAACAATAGACCATAATATTATTCTCTGTTTCTAAATTTATCTCTTCGCCTACCTACGAGTAGGCTGGCCACATTCATACGGAATTCCGTTTCGGAATCTCGAATTGGACTGTCCGATCGCACTAAATCCATACGACATCTACGGACCAGCCACATACAGACAGGAAAATATAATATCCGTCTGTATGTGGCTGGTCCATAGGTTTATATGGATTGACTGCGTTCGATTTGCCAATTCGAGATTCCGAAACGGAATTTTTCCGAATGTATGTGGCCGGCCGTATATTACAACACCTACTTGATGATTATGGTTTTTAAAAAGTATACGAAACTAACGTTCCGGTTCTTTTGATTTCGGGTCTGTGCGAAGCAAAGGTGGGCTGCTCGTAGTTAATAACGTCTCATTGTTCCCGAGTTTCAGTTACGTATTATCGGTTCGGTATTGTTTGGCATAACTTTAAGATAATTAAGACAACTTTGAAGGAGGCTATACTATATACATGCTGTACATATCTACGTATATAAGGGTATTGAGAGTTGGCTTCATTGTCAATCTCCGAAAGGTTTTGTTCAAGTTGACGGCAGCTTGTCGATAATTAACAATTTACTAAAATAAATGCGTACTTAATTAGCGGAAGGTAGTAAGCTCCCTTCTGATGGTTTTCAATCTGAACCTTCTGACTTTAGGGTGAAATTGAACTTCTTGGAGCATGAAGAATGAGACGTAGAACTTTGGAAGAGCCAGTCAAGCCAGGAAGCCTGTAGAAGGGCCGATAATTGGCAGTTAGTTTGGTTGTTTGATATTTGAATGAGGTTATTTTAATGATATTTCAAGACTTTGGGAGGACTACGTTAATCAAGATAAGTGATGAAAAAGTTCATTGGAAATAAATAATTTAATGCTGAATTCAGCATCGTATCATTAAAAATTTAAGTTACGAATGATCCAATAATCATACTTTACAGAGGATAGGAGTCGCCCCGCTTTAAACCGCTTCTCCATACAAACGTAGTCCCCTGTTTTCTCCGTGAATAATGACATTAGAGCAAAAAATTTTTTTACGTTATATTTGTATCTGTTTTGGCTATGCCCCTATGTTTTGCTTTTATCGATTTTTTTTTTTTGTAATTTTTTTTTATAATTTTTTAGAATATCGATAAAAGCAAAACATAGGGGCATAGCCAAAACAGATACAAATATAACGTAAAAAAATTTTTTGCTCTAATGTCATTATTCACGGAGAAAACAGGGGACTACGTTTGTATGGAGAAGGTGGTTTGAAGCGGGGCGACTCCTATCCTCTTAAAGCTACTGCGTGGAAAGATTTGCAAAAAAATTGCAGACTTGTATTTTTATAGATTTTGAGATGCTTTTTCCGAATTTAATCTTTGTCGCCTTGTACAAATTTTTGTTTTGCATCATCTCACACTTATCTAGAGATCATCTCTGCCAAATTTGAACTCGTAGTTTAAAAGGTTCGGGTTAGCGTGCATTGTGTAACAAAATATTTTTTTTTGCAAAACCATACTGGCCAGCCTGGCACTCTACAGTGCATGATGAAGAGAGGTTCGTAAAACAAGGCAAGTTAGAGCAAGATCATATTAAGTAATTTTCCGTACCTGCAACTAATCATAATTTAAATCGGAGCTCATCTCGTAGTGAAACCACAGCTTAACTCAGCAAAGATTGTCTACTAACGATCTTTCATACACGTGTTTCTAACATAAACATCACGCCTGTATCTTCAAAACCATGAATGAATATTTCATGTTTCATAGCCACTTCTAGAGTAATTTTAGATTTGAAAATAGATGAAAGAGGTATAATAGGTAGAGGTATAAAGGTTGCTAGCCTGTCACCTAAAGTGTATCAAGACTTCTTTCCTTAGTCGCCTCTTACGACCGTGGAATTACATAGATATACAAATAACTATTGTGAATTTCATAGAATACGTGCGTACGTGAACTTGATGTCACCTGGTGGTAAAGCAGTATATAGACTGTTGAAGAGATTATGAGTAGGGCAGGCTCATAATAATATTTCACTTGTGAGCTAGTAAAAAATATTCTGAACGTAGGTAGAGAGAACCAGCGATACGGCAACCACGTTAAGACCCACCCTTTTAGCGCTGTTCGGTAAATACTCGTTTTTCTGTTACTTAGGTACTTATTCAATTGTTTTTAATACCGCCTGGAAATACTAATGTTTGTTTTGTCTTTCCTTTTCTTAATGAACCGAGGCAGAAATAATTAGTGGTGTTATTCTGTGACGTAATAAACTCGTCGGCTAGCTCGCCGTCGAGGTGTCAAAACTAGCTGTCATGTTGAAGGGAAAACTTAACAGCTCAACGTCTCAACGAGTTTCGTTGGATTCGTTACAGAATAACGACACAGTAGTAGTTAGTAGATCTTTCTTGTGTAGGTACTAGGTTGGCGCGTAATTTTCAATAATTTAACAATCAGCTTTTCACCGAAATTGCTATGAAGTATGAAATGGGCCATTTTATAACTAGTTGAACATTTAAAAAACGAACATAATTCATGGGCGCTCTAGATATTCGAGTAAATACCAATTGTTCACACAAACTTTTAGATTTGCAAATTGAAAAAAAAAATCTATTCACTCTCAATTAATACTTAAAATGTCAAGTGGTTTTTGTATGGAGTGGCCCCGCTGTTGTTGGCCCCCCTGCGGCGCAATGCAGCCTCTGATTAGACGCGAGATGTATTAGCTGTCGCGCTGATGTATTGCGCGTGAGCTGCAGAGATGAGCGGCTCAAATAATAAAATAATTACTGCGCGGCGCGAGGCGCGAGGCTGGAATGAGTGCATCGGAACTGCAAGCGCGAGTATGAGTATGAGAACGCGGAACTTCTGCGCTTTGTTGAATTGAAGCCGTAGGTTCTGAAGTTATTGAAAAATTGGTTGCCTCTTTACACCTAGTCAAAGTTGAATCTTCTGTTGTTTAATTATCTTGTATTAACACGATATGTGTCTAGTATAATTTGCATAGAATAACACCTCTCCATTTCTTCCGTGGATGTTGTAAGAGGCGACTAAGGAAATAGGTTTAGGTATGTTTTAGGCGACAGGCTAGCAACCTGTCACTATTCTACCTCTTACATCTTTGAAAACCTAAAATTACGATAGAAGTGGCTGCGATGCGTGATATAGCCATAATAATGGTTTTGTCTATGTCTCGTTCCGTGTGCTCTGCCTACCCCATTTGGGTACACAGGCGTGATTGTATGTATGTATAATTTTAATTATTTTAATTTATAATTAAGTATTTATATAAAATTAAAAAGAGCGAAAAGAATAATAGTCTGTTTGCTATTTTTAATTTAGAGAACTTTAACAAGTCAAAACGTATCTATGTTACGACGGACGATGACGAATGTCATTTTGCTCACATTCGCGTATCTTAATGTGAATATAACGCGAATAACCTAATGGCTTTTAAGGTAAGCAGTTAATTGATAAAGCAATAAGGTTTAAGGATTTTATCCAAAGAGTCCTATACTATTTGATGCAAATGCGAATACGAATGTAGAAAATGATTAGAATATTCGCATCTAATAAATACGAATGATAGTTTGAATATTTGCAACTTTCCTACTAGGCGTTGGCTGGTTTGATGATAACAATGAATACCAAAGAATGTTACAATTCGTGTTCGATCAGTGTTGCAAAGGTTTTTACCGTAGTTCTTTGCAAAATCCTAGTGCGAGTCGGACTTGTACATGGTTTCATACAACACATGTTTTTAGGGTTCCTTACCCAAAGGGTGAAAACGAGACCCTATTACTTCCCTGTCTGTCTGGCCGTCTGTCCGTCTGTCCGTCTGTCACTAGGCTGTATCTCAAGAACCGTAAGAGTTAGGCAATTAAAATTTTCAGAGATGATTTATTTCTGTTGCCGCTATAACAACAAATACTAAAATCAAAGTAATAATAATAATTAAGGGGGGCTTTTTTCTGTTTTTGGTACGGAACCCTTCGTGCGCAAGTCCGACTCGCACTTGGCCAGTTTTTGTATTGCGACGCCTTCTAATTTTTTACTTAACCCTTCAGGGGGCAGTGCCGCCCGTTGACTGACAAGTCAAGCGGCGGAGTCTCTCGGGGGTCAACACAAATTTTCAGCATATTAGAAAAGTGTCCATTTATCAAAAAAAAGGACACTGTATAAAAGCCACGTATCGTTGAATTCAGGTAAAAAAAAACTTAATTATGTTTTTGAATCTTATTCCATTTATATGAAGTTTGCTTGTCTTGATCAAATGTTAGATGACAAATTTTAAACAGTACCTACACTTATTGCCGGGAGCCGGCGGGCAGCGGGAAACGGTCGAATGCCACTCCAAGGGATATCATTTTCGATTAAGACAAGCGTGTAGCTATTACGGTTTAAAAGATGGCGCCACGTAACAGACGGAGTAACGAACGGATAGACAGACAGCAGGGTCTCACTTATTCCCTTCTAGTAGGTACCTTCTAGCACAACAACGCGTGAGACGAGTCGCACGACAGACTATACCTATCATTATCTAACTAGAACTATTAGGAAATGACAGAGGGTCTATCTCGCGCGGGACTCTCGTGCACATTGCCGTGCTAACCTTAGACGCAATATATTGACGCAATCGACACGACCACGTTGAATAGTAACCGTCAATTAACCGGCTCGGGAAACTTGGCCCATTAGCGCTCACATTACGATAACGAGGGATTAACTAACTGTGGCTTGAAGTTCGCTTTCTTCAGTGCCACCGTCCCCGCGACTGTTTCGGAATCGATTCGTTTGTGGAGTTTCCCTTAGGTAACCTCCTAACCTACCCTAACTTTTTGCTAGAATCATGTAACAAGTTTGCTAGAGTCAAGTAAAAAAAGTAGTATATTTTTTTAGGGTTCCATACCCAAAGGGTAAAAACGGGACCCTATTACTGAGACTTTGCTGTCTATCTGTTTGTTTGTCCGTCTGTCAACGTGTTTTT
>BHDV01009444.1:33165-56349 GCA_005406045.1 Adoxophyes honmai
TTTTTTTTTTTTTTTTTTTGCCTTTTTTTGGTACGGAACCCTTCGTGCGCGAGTCCGAGTCGCACTTGGCCGGTTTTTTATTTTATCATTGTCGCCCATAAAAGTCAGGCCATTAGCTTACTGCTTTTGAACGAATAGTAAGGATATTATGGTTTGGGTTGGGTGTAGATTTAACGAAGTCAAATCAAAATAAAAAAAATCTTGTTAGAAGGCCGAAAGAGGCCCTTTAGAGGTACCAGCGCTTCGGTAAGACCAAGAAGAATGCGTCTCACGAAACTTGGCCTAAAGTACTTTTTCTAAACCGTTCTTCCGTAGACGTTGTAAGAGGTGACTAAGGAAATTGGTTTAGGTATGCTATGCGCGGATGGCAATCTGTGACAGGTTATACCACTAATTTGTTCAAACCTACAATTGTACTAAAGTTTCTGCGAAGCATGAAGTAGTCATGGTTTTGACTATGTACCTAACGTTTCATGTGCTCTTCCTATCCCATTTGGGAGTACAGGCGTGATCTATGTATTTTTTATAAATATAAAGTACAATAACAACTGCTACATGTACAGAAAACTCGCTAAGTAAGTTGAACTTATACACATTTCTTTTTGCATTGGAGGTTAAACATACCGGGTGGATGGGATCGATGGACTTTCCCGAAATTATTAGTTTATCTTAATGATGTACAATCGCTTTTCAATAATTAGAAACTCCTAATAAAATAAAACAAAACAAAGCTATAAAAATGTTTTTAATGGTTGCGACAACCCTAATTCACATTAACTTATCTACAGGAAATATTTACATTTTATTATGACACCTGTCACTTGACAATAAAATTGTATTTACATGCGATGCTCGAAAGTTCCACCACGGCGTATAATACACGCTGCAGCACGAGCTCGCGTATGCTGATGCACCTTCGAGAGTGTGCGTTCTCGCTCATTTTTTCTGCGAAGATTTTCGAAGGCGATGATCAGCCTTTGCCTCATTTCTTCAGCAGTGTCACACTCGGTCTTGTACACCGTGTCTTTTAATGTGCCCCACAGATAAAAGTCCAGCGGTGTTAGGTCTGGAGATCTGGGAGGCCAACGGTGCGGTCCGAATCGACCAATCCAACGGTTTCCGAACAAGTTGTTTAAATAATCTCGTACTTCGAGAACCGAATGAGCAGGTGCAGGTGCATCTTGCTGAAACCACGTGAGCCGCCTTTCATCAAGTGCCAAATCTTCAAGGTAGCTGAAGAGCTCTGTGTTCAATAGGGACATGTAACCCTCTCTGTTTAGAGTCGGTGGTAGGAATACAGGCCCTATAATTGTGTCACCATGGATTGCCGCCCATACATTAACTGACCAGCGGCATTGGTGTCCCGTGTAACGGTAGGCGAACGGATTTTCTTGGGCATAAACATGCTCGTTTCGTCTATTCCATAAACCATTACGTGTAAATGAGCTTTCATCACTCCAGATAATGCGTCTGATGAATTCACGGTCTTCAGAAACATTTAGTAACAGCCATCGGCAATAAGCTTCACGGACAGGGCAGTCTCGATGAAGTAACGCCTGAACCCTCTGTATCTTGTAAGGATGACGTCGGGCACGTTTTAATATTTTGATAATTGCTGTGTGATTTGTTTCGAAATGCCGACCCGCGTGTCTAGAACTTGCTCTAGGCTTCCTTTCGAAGTACCGCAGCACTCTTTCTTCAAATCTCACAGAATGCTGAACAACGCCTCCTCCGCGTTGGTCGTCTTGTGAAGTTCGTGGAACGATAGGACGATTGTTGCTTACACGGTCAAGAGCTCGTAATATGGTCCTATGCCCCGTTGGATGCGGTGGCGGGTATCTATTTCGATACTGGCGTAATGCTTCAGAAGTGTTGTAATTGCATTCCGCGTATAACAGGAGCAAATTTAAATAATCGCGAGCTTCCAGTCGCGACATTTTAAACACAAAATAACGTGACATAGAAAGACGTAAAAACGTCAGCCTCTCTTTGTCATCGTAATCAATAGAGTATCCACAATAAATCTCACGCCGTAAAAAGGTTTGTCACTGCGCAATTTTATTTTTAAATCTCCTCAGCACGTTTTACCATTCATTTCACACGAAAATAGAACTTATGACGTGAAAACTATGAGAACTCATTAAATTATTTGAAAATTTATTTAATTAATTGAAAATGAATTGATTGATGATGATTGAGTAAAATCTTTTTACTAATTGGACTCCTTTCATTTATAACGCTTATTTCACTGAAGACTGGCTGGTGCTATTTTAAATGCACTACGTCTCATGTCAGTCAGCACTTGACTTACCGATAGGATTCGAAGAGGGAAATCATCATCATCATCGTCATCATCACGAAATTATCTTTGTGACGTCATTGAACTAGGGTTGAAACGTGTTGTATTTTGCAATAAACTTTAACATGCTGTAACTTGAAAATGGTAACAAATATTAACATAGTTCATTTGAAAAAAGATTGTACTGGACCTAAATAACACTCCATTTTCGGGAAAGTCCATCGTTCTGTTCCACCCTGTATATGCCAGAGCAGGGGTAGTTTGGAAATGAGATAATAGACTCGTTACATACAAAATGTAACATTGTAATACTTACACAGTACAGTATAGTAATACAAAGTAAAATTCCACCACGATTGCTTTCGTGGTTCTCTTCACAGCTGATACAAAATTAAAATCGTGAAATCGCAATATTCAAACGGATTCCTCCAAAAATTGAGAGCATCGATTGATTAATCCGTCTCGATTGAATTACATTCGTATCAGGCAAAAGTAATCAGCAGGAGGCATTGAGGGGCTTAAGCGAGAGATAACCCACTTGAGAAAGGGGGGATAATGTGATTACTATCCCGGATTTAGCAATAATGGAGCGGAGTGGCTGTATAAAGCGGAATGACCCGGCTATGCACTTGTAAGGTGCTGTGCCGTTGCTATGAGTCTACGGTTATCGTACTAAACGATTTGTATGGAGGATCTTACTTCTACTCGTGACCGCTAGCTGTTGAAATTCTCCATACGCCGTACCTATCCAGTACAGTCGTGTAAACTCGTAGAAAGGTACCTATTGGTGGAAGAGAGAACCGTCGTTAAGACGGTTGACAGTTTCGAATCTGAAACTTTATGTACTCTAATTTTCAGAGAATTCATTAAGGTTAAAATTTAATTTTGTTTAATTTGCTATGTTTTTGAATGCGACTTGATTGGGCTTTTTTGCTGATTATACCGTATCAGTCATATATAAAACTATGAGTGAAAGTACTTTCAAATTATGGTTTATGAGATTCAAAATCTGTGCGATTAGAAATTTTGTTGTCTTATTAGTATGTGGTGTCAGGGTAGAATAACACCTCATCATTCCTTCCGTGGATGTCGTGAAAGGCGTCTAAGGAAACAGATGTAGGTATGCTTTAGGCGGCAACCCTAGCAATCTGCCACTAAGTATTCTTCTTCTTCCATCTGATTTTAAACCTACAATTATGCCAGAATTGGCTTCGCTTGAAATAGTCATTGTTTTGTCTATGTCGTGTACTCTGCCTACCCCTTTTATTAACACAGGCTTGATTTGTATGTACGCATTGCAACATTGTAAGTTCTGACGTACGTATACCTAAACGGATGACCCCATAATCTGTCCCAAACTAAATAATGTTAATATCTTGATTTTCGGTTTTTTGGTAACTCCACACAGGTTGATTTGGCACAATTAGCAGCAGAGCACTTCTTTATGTTGGTAAAGAGACTGTACTGAGTTAATACGTCTTTGTGCAGCCGACTGTCCTAGCAAATGGCACGGGCTGATGCTCACTTACCCGCCGCGGCAGCACTGTCTTCTTTACTACTTTCACAAAACTTCGGAGATTAAACAGAAAACGACTCCGTTAAAAAGTTCCGACACCCCGTACTGTCTAATCTCTAGTTAAATACGGCCAAGTAAAAATATTTAGCCATAAATCCTTTTACGGTGAGAAGTGTCGTAAAAGTAGCTTTTTAGGATGTTATTATGTTTCTGAACGTTTTAGACTGATGACCAAATTATCTTACAGATAATCATTATATCACTTTGAGTACCAATATGTGATATGTATTAATGTAGTGTGACATATTCATGAAATAAAATGAGAGACTGAAATATAAAAATGACAGACAGTTTCGAGAGCAATATATTCCTAAACATACTTATATTATTTAATTACTAAAAATTATAGATACTTAATTAGTCTTCTTATGAGAATTGATTTTCTTTCCACATAACGAATTCTTGATCCTAATAAATATAGTTTTAGTAACATAGAGGACTATTAAAATGACTAACAGAAGATCCAAATACATTTTTTGGTACCAGGGCAGCATGAGAGCCGGGGAGCGCAGATGCGGCGCGCCGCTTGTTTTGATCACATGTTCCACCCAGTGTACCAGCTCTTTACCAGGAGGTACCACGCGATCATGGAAGATCTTTGAAAGTTCTTTCACTCTTGTTGTGTACCTAAAACGTACAAAAACAGAATCATTATCTAAGAACAAATTGTAAATAAATAATCTACTTTCGTTGTAAGTGACAGTGTTATTTACGTAACGACGCTCTGGGTTCGGCTCGGAATAATTTATTCTTTATCTTTTTATATTACTTAGGTTTCATCAAAGCCAAAACATCACTTTCGTACATTACATAGTGTGACATTATTAATTATTACTCCACATACTATACATTATAACAGTCGGTGTAGTTCCTCTATCCTTTATTGGATTACAACATTTTCACTTCAAAAGACAAATAGTACAGGACTCACTTGGGGTTGTTAAGAACTTCGTTGATAGCTGCCTTCAGTTCATTCGCCATTTCGTAAGACAGATCGACTTTTATAGCGTAACCTTTACTGGCAGCTCTACCTGCGTTTACAAATTGGTCACCAGATACTGGTATAACAACAGTTGGGACCCCGAAGTAAACGGTTTCAGTCGTTGATAGGAGACCACCATGAGTGATGAAGAGGCGGCAGTTCGGATGAGCTGAAATACAACGAAGTCTATTTATAAAACCAAGTTTTTTGTACTAGCACTATTCAATGATTGAAACTTATGTAGCTTACCCAAAATGCTTTGTTGCGGAGCCCATTGCACGATATGAACATTTTTGGGCTTATTAGGCAAGTCTTCCTCAAATTTCCATATCACAGTTTGCTTGAGTTCACCCAGCAATTCTAGAAACTCTTTCTTCAATGAGTCCGGAAAACCTTTGCTCTTGGTACTGCTCCCCATGCTGAAGTATATGACACCATCTTTCGATTCATCCATCAGTTTTTGGAGATCCTAAGACAGTGTCGTTTTAAATGTTACCCATTTAAAATAAGTTTATAGAAGAGAACAAGACAGCTAAAGTGAGAAAAGCAGTAAACTTTCACGAACCTGAGGCAAGGGCTTGACGTTAGGGTCGATGTGGTAACCACCGATTGGCTTGCTGTTTGGTGGAACACTGATCGGCTGGCCCAACGACACATCAGAGTTCGTCAGCAGCATTGACGCGTTGTACATTACTTGTTCGTAAGGAGGAAGTTTCCTACCTTTTCTTGTAACTACGGGCCCAAAAAATTCTTCATAGAGCTCCTTTTCTCTCGGTGTAATGAAACTGAAATTTATCAACAATAACAAAACACTAACGTCAAAGAAGAATAATAATTGATGCGATAAGATAAGTTAGGCTTTGATTTTTCTGTCTGAGTCAATAAAGTCATTTTTGCATGAAGTAAGAAAAATCAACAAAAAAAAAGATTCATTTGATCTCAATGGTCGAAGGTTCCAAAGTCCACTTACAAGTATTTGGCCCCTGTGACTACCAGCTGCATCAACATTCCCTGAGCTCGTTCCAAGAAAGTGAAAGGAGGTACAGCAGGAGAGAATATGTCGGGGTTGAATGCTGGGCTAGAGGGCTCGTGGATCAATTTGAGGACCATCCAGTGAGGCTCAACGCAGGAAGACCAAATGAACGGGCAGTCGTACGCTGCTGAAAAGCTAGAAGGAGAAGAACAAAATGAAACAAAACTATTTGCGAATGGATTATGTTACACTTACCGCACCATTGTTTAGTCTGATTTTGCTACTATAGTAAAGTTATTATTTAAATCTTAGTACAGTCAAGGAAATTAAATGATAGCTGCAAAAATTCATTTTCTAGGATACAGTAGGTTTTTGACAAATCTGTTTAGAGGATTCTTCATGATGAAGCTTGAGGAATCAGTCAGGGTATAATACTGCCAAACATAAGAGTAACAGGCAGAGTAAGGTAATTCGTGAATCTTCTATGATTAAACTTAAGTTAGATTCGATACTATATTTTTACATCTCACCCAGAGTACAGCTCGTTTAGCACCCATTCTATTATAACGACGTCAAAGTGTTGCGTTGAATCATTCAGAAGTTTTTGTACATTCTCATGTCCAAGTGTAAGTCGTGACAGCAAAGTTATCATTGGCAGCACATTCTTCAGATCAAATGTGCTTTCCTTATTCATTATACTTTTAATTGTGAATTCTTCGACTGAAAATAAAACAATGCTATTAAATATTTACATTTATACCTACCATAAGGAACTCGCCCCATTCCCAGCGGGGTAAGCAGATACAGGGCCATTCCCTTCTATTCTGATATACTTCTCTCATTTCTACCGCATTCATCAGTCTCGTCATACATGCTCCTCAGTTTCGGATATTTCTAATTTCCTCTCTCCTGCAACTCTCCAGAATACCCGATCTGGTCGTCAAATTTTGATGCCTAAATAAACTTTAAATAATTTAGTAGCTAAATCCGTAGAGTAACTCTTTACCGGTAGGCTTAGTAAGGCAACACGATCGACCCAGGATACACTACCTGTCCTTTTTTGACGATTTTAGTGAGACAGTGACAGGTATAGGCTATCTCACGCGCGGCTCGACTCGCTCTTTGTCGAGCTCAGACAGCTGAGCGTCTAGTGTAATGAAAACGATGGTGAATTCGATAACGAGTTCGTTTGCGAGTTATCACGGAATTGTATGGATCACGGCAGTTGTGCAAACGTTCCGCTGGCGGCGCTGTCTCAGTTTCCATACAATTTTACGATAACTCGCAAACGAAATCGTTATCGAGTTCATCATCGTTTTCATTACACTAGAGTCTAGTGACTAGACGCTATGGACACAGTTAAGCGACCTTAGTGTTTTAAAATCACTTTTAGAGCGCCTGAAAAACTGATTGGTTTTCCCAACGTCTTACAAAGTTGTCTTTGGCTAATAGATTGCATGTTTAAAAATGTGGGATTTTTGGGATAATGAGATAGCACTTAATGTAACAAATACTCACTCGGAAACGAATCCATGACGCTGCTGACGTCTATCTGCTGAAGATTTGGGTGAGGGTTTTTTAAAGGGAACAGCGTGATGTATGTAACCTGAAAAGGTTTGATTTTGGAACAATAAGATTTAGAGATGGGACCTAAACTCAACTCTATTCATATTGGGCTACGTTTACCCAGCCATGTTAGATTCATTGCGGTGGTCCTAAGCTAGGCTTTAACAAAATCTTATGACTAGTTTTTAAAACGAAAATTACCAGCTAATAATGATGAGTTAGGAGCTGAAAATATCTAATGTCATTACAGTAAAATACATACATACATACATACATAACCGTCACGCCTTATTCCCTGCGGGGTAGGCAGAGACAACAGAGCGCCATTCGCATCTATTCTGACATACTTCTCTCGCTTCACTTACATTCATCACTCTTGTCATACACGCTCGACGGTTTCGGGTACTCCTAATTTGGGCTTTGTTTAGTACATCACCGATCTGGTCGATATACGTTTTTCGAGGGCGCCCTCGACCGCCTTGCCCTAACACACTTCCCTTGTAGATTTGCTTGCATATCCTTGATTCATCCATTCTCTCCACGTGCCCAAACCAACGCAGCATATCTTTCTCTACCCTTGTAATAATACTCTCTTTCAGACCACACTTCTCTCTAATCACGCTATTACGCACCCTATCAGTAAGTTTTATACCACTCATGCTTTTGCTCATACAGTAAAATATTGCTATCTAAAATACATACATACATATTCTCACGCCTGTATTCCCAAGAGGGGTAGGCAGATCACATGAATTCAAAAATCCAGTGCCACGTTTAGCAATTTCAGGGTAACCAGATGGTTGAACGTGATATTACAGTGACAGGTAAAATGAATGGTAAAAAATCTCTAGCGGTTATACAGATAGTATGATAATGTTTATTATCTTTTGTTTGTTTAAAGCACGATTGTCCATTACCTTATCACAGATTATGTTTACGATTTTTTATCAGAATACTTATAGCGATGTGACTGATTTTGACAAGTATAAAATTCGGTCTCTAGACTGGTCAATAATTTTCTAGGCGGGGTTGGAAACTGTTACTGATATCTTGAAAAAAAAAATTATCTACATCAGAAATAATGAATAACCAATAGATAATAGACAAATTATTTTAAACAAAAAACTACTGTGTGACTTACCCATAGTCAAATAAAACGGAAACACTCACATCCACATCTTTCTATAGAGATTAGTTCCACATGTTTCAAGCCAATCCGTGATCTATCATCGGGAACAACTGTGGTTAGACGCGTACACAAAATACATACACAAACATCCCCAGCTGAACTCGATAAAACTACGTAATTGTATCCGTTTTGTTTAACTATGAATAATGAATCACATCGTATACTTACACTTAACACGTTCACGGACACAGGGCCATTTCAAATTTATTGTGATACGGCACAAAAATTCTCCATACAAAATGACATGACGTCTAGGGACGAATTATCGTATCACAACGTTTTGAATCTGTGTGTTGCGGCAGTAACGGCCAGAGACGTACCGTCTGTAGACGGTACGTCATATCAAGCGGGTAGTAAGACCCTGTGTTACGGCACAAACGGCCCCAGACGGAATCATCTATAGTGAATCGAGCGGCCACAGACGTAGTGCCACAACACGAGCTTCTCGTCAATGTATGCGTGACTGAGGTAACTTTTGTTCTGTAGTAAGAGTGGTTGCTGTGGCACTAGTGGATTATGGTTTTGCCAAAAACGGCACAGAGTCATATACTTCCTATATACAGGGTGTCCCAAAGTTATGGGACATGAAGGGGAAGTACCTTAAATATCGTAGATAGGGTATTTTGCTTAAAGAAGACTTTATCTTATTTTTAAAAGTTAGTAATTCTGCATTCATAGATTTTCTAAAAATTTCTTGCTTCGTCTGGAAATCGAACCGACTAAAATGTCAAAAAAAAAATCATCCTGTTTTTATGATGCCAATCGAAAGAATAGCTAAAAAATAATAACTCTGCTTAAGTAGCATAGTATTTTAAAAGAAAGGAACAACGTGAAATTAATCAGTTTAATCAAATTAAAAACATACATGAAACTGTCGTAGTCAATTAAGTGGATATTTTTGTGTAAATTAAATTAATTAAATGCTTAAAATGTGATCCCTGTTCTCTTACACAAATCGCCAATCTTTTATTGAGTCTGCTGCCTGTTGAGCCTCGGAAATTACCCCATTAGATTTTTTCTTTTGGGGATACGTTAAAGATATGCTATACATAAAGCGATAAAATATCACATCGAGTGTTCACCATAAAATTATAAGAAAATCAACAGGCAGCGGACTCATTAAAAGATTGGCGATTTGCATCAGACAAGAGGGATCAAACAAGAGGAGTCAAAATTGACTAGGACAGTTTCATGTGTATGTTTTTAATTTGATTAAACTTATTAATTTCACGTTGTTCCTTTCTTTTAAAATAGTATGTTACTTAAGCAGAGTTATTATTTTTTAGCTATTCATTCGATTGGCATCATAAAAACAGGATGATTTTTTTTTTACATTTTAGTCGGTTCGATTCCCAGACGAAGCACGAAATTTTTAGAAAATCTATGAATGCAGAATTACTAACATTTAAAAATAAGATAAAGTCTTCTTTAAGCAAAATACCCTATCTACGATATTTAAGGTACTTCCCCTTCATGTCCCATAACTTTGGGACACCCTGTATACTACGAGAATTAGCCTGCTGTGGACGGAGCTCCACTTTTGGTGAAATTAAGTTTGCCGTCTACAGACGTAGTGCCATATCACGAGGGTTTTCAATCCCGTCTCTCGACGTACTGTCCGTGAACGTGTTAAACAAATGCATACTTACATTTCATCTAAGGTTTAAGTTAAGAACAAACACTCGTATTAGTTATTCAAACATCTTCGATGACTGAGAATCGAACCCAAAATCAAGCTACGTTTAGGTGGAAAACTTAAGTAAGTCACCTGTTGTTCGTAAAAAATACGAAGACAATTACTTGATATTGACAGCTATTTATATCTTACCGTGACAGTTGTGTTAATCATAAGTGGACAGGAATAATCAAACTTGAAAGATAAGCAAATAATGAGTTTGCAAACCATACGATATATTAGAAATTTTTAGAATAGAATGTCTTTTCGCACACATTACTTACACATACAACCTGTGACTGACTTAAGTTTTTCACCTATATTCAGATTCTCTCTGGCTATTCAGCTGTTCAAATTAAACAAATCTCATAAATTGGTTAAATCCCAGGGCCTTTTATTGAAGGCAATTTAAATAATTAATAATACAAGATGTCTTGGATTATGGTAAATAGGCCAACATTTCATAACATTTATCAAAATTGTGTTGCCGCCTGCACCCTTGAGAAGGACAGAAAATGCTGTGAACGCTGGTTGTGGTGATTATAATGACAGTACGTACAGTGTACTGTACAGCTATGACCGTGAATGATAATAATGACTTAAAACTGATAGTAATTTAAAACGACCTGTTAATTTTATTACACATTTAAATTATGAGTATGGCCGAACTTAAATAGAAATTAATTGGATCCGTATAACCTCGCAAAGTTTCACATACCAATCTTGCACAATTTTAATCTTAATTTTGGTTAATTTCCAATGATCTAGATGACTTGCTTAATTTAGACTACACTAAACATTTCAACAAAAAAGTTTGTATAAAGGATATTGTTTAATAACTTATTGTGATTGATTTCTTACCTCATGTCCGGCCTCCAGGAGATGCCTAACGTATCCTTCCCCGAGAATCCCATGACTCACGCTAGGAAGCGGAAACACCACCAAAATCTTATAACCTTCACTTAAATGGGATAGGGCTACTAACAGGACGAAATACCCGACTTTAGTAACCATTTTCTGAAACCAAAAAATTGGCTCACTTAATTTGGTCGATTAATTTTGTACACCAGCGTCTGCCAATATTGAGTCTGACAACAGAATGAGATATTATATCTTAATCGTTCATTTATAAACTAAATATTTTATCTTATCAAATATTGTCTTCTGCAGGTAATTTAGGTAACGAAAAATGTTACTTAACAATGTTATCTCAATTGATTACTAACATTTAGGTACCTATTTGAGGAGATTATCGTTATACTCGTAGACAGCATTGGTGTGTATACTGTATACTGGTTAACTGATGCAAGCGACTGTCGGCAGACAAAAAGTACGGCAGTATTGGATATGTTAGCGTACTTTGTTTAGTAACGACACAAAAGTGACGGCGACGTGAGAGCCGCAAACTTTTGAAGACATTTCACTTTTCATAAAGTACAACTGCTAAGAGTTAAGTAAGAAGTAAGATAAAAACATTCCATTTGTGGCTATGTAGATTCGATCTACTAGGTATATCCAAAACTCTTTCCATTTCTTCCACGGATTCTGGTGTCAGGTTTAGAATAACAATTTTCTATTTTTTCTGAGATGTCGTAAGAGGCGACTAATGTTTTAGGCGACAGGCTAGCAACCTCATCTATCATACCTTTTTCATCTATGTTTAAACTTGAAATTGTGGTTAACGTGGCTTCAAAACGTGAAATAGTCATAGTTTTGTGTGGACTGCCTGCCCCATTTGGGAATACAGGCGTGATATATATATGTACTAGCTGTGCCCGCAACTCCGTCCGCGTGGAATAGTGAGTAATTTTCCCCGTTTTCCCCGCATTTTTCAATGTTTCTTCGCTCCTATTAGTCGCAGCGTGATGTTATATAGCCTAAAGCCTTCCTCAATAAATGGTCTATCCAAATTAAAAAGAATTTTTCAATTCAGACCAGTAGTTCCAGAGATTAGCGCGTTCAAACAAACAAACAAACAAACTCTTCAGCTTTATTATATTAGTATAGATGTGCGACATGTGCTCATGTATGTACCAAAAAATCTTATTTGGTTTTATTTTGAAACAAAAGACGAAAAGGATTAGTGAAAACAATGCGCAAGATTAGACAACTTGCGTGTTTTTATGTTATTTAAAGATAATACATGTCATTGCATCAGCCGGTAACTACTGAGCTACGTACGTACCGTACTAGTAGATAAACTGTCGTTAGGAATACGTGTTATGATTATTATTGTGAGATAATGAAAAGTGTGACAAACAGATGAGTACATATACTTATTTAGGTCAATTATGTCACTAATGCATGTATGGCACCATGTAACTGCGTGAAAATTTAACTAATTCGATATTAATTGGCAGATTATATTATATAGGATAGTGAAGTATTATTATAGTTTGTTATACTTAAACGCAGCGAGCCAACTAAAGTAGGTAAGTACCAATTAACTTAAAGCTGAAAAAATATGCTAGAAGTAGTAGCTATGAAACGTGAAATGGATTGCATTTGTCTATGTAGCGTTCGTGTGCTCTGCCTACCCATTAAGGGAGACACGCATGATGATGTATTCAAATAAATCCACAGAGCAAATGGAGAGTAATTCTAAACCCGACACCACAGGAAGCACTTTAGGATATTTTTTTATCCGTTTTCTAAAACATTTTGATTAGTTCCGAGCCGTACTACATGGCAACCGCATCTTGAAATAAAACTTGAATCAAAATTAGGACGTATTTTAAAGCAACAACTCAGTATTTGATTTTGAGAACGGCATACGTACAAATTACCGGCAACTGTGACGCTTGTCACTCAGCAACATCAATTCAGTACTAAACAACATCTTATCGAACACATCCTGTGTCTGTACTGCGTTCACGGTCAGTTGATATTGTACCTACAATCATTTGTTTGACACCACGTAAGATAAACGTCCGAGTGCCTAACGCTGTACTGGTGTATGACATGGGCACTCTAAATCAAAGCAATATTGATTAAATTTGAACTAAGAGTGTTTTCTACATTAAAATTTAAAACATGTTCCTTTGACATAGAGTGGCCCATACCTTAGTTGTTAGTTTACCTTACGTAAATATTTGTTAGTGTTTTTAAGGGTCCCACCAAACCAGCCGACGCGAATTCGGTTTTCGCCGAGTGTTTCACACCACACAATACGCATTTAGCCGATCGGCCGTCTACGCGGGTGAATCTGAATGATCGGTCGTGATCGGAACTGTTCAGCGCTAGCCGGCGCCGATCGGCGCTGTAGGACTGCGAACGCGGGCGATAGGCGGCCAACAGCGCCGTAAGGACGCGAACAGCTTTTCGCCAAAACGCCGTATTCCCGTCGAATGTCGTCGCTTCGCGTTGGCCGATTTTGGCCGAGGCAATTAACGTCTTGTTCGCTTTTATTGCGTTGACATAAAGGTTTTTCCGCCCGCTTTTTGCCGAAACGACGTCGACTAATGTGGGGAGACCCTAAGAGTTATTTATTGTACTTTTGTACTTTAAACTGTTAGCTATGTACTAGTTATTTTGATGTGTTCCTTACAACGAAGACTTTTACATTCAACACATATATTGTTACTAAAAAACACACTCCAAAAAAGGCACTCCAACTTTTGAGTGGTAGAGGAATTATTAAGGAGGCAATTTTCCTCTATTTCTTGTTGTTAAGTCTACTAGGGATGTGACATTAAGCGCTTAATCAGGCTTGACGCTAGCCCGAGCAACTTCATTAAAGACTTTGAGCATCTCATTACGTGGACGAGATTCTGATCTTTCTTCTGTAGTGTTGCCAGCGCGAAATACTGGTTCGAAGCGGTCGCCGCACAACCCATGGTCCATTCAGGATAACATTACACTTTTAACGGTCATAATTTGAATTACATAATATCATACATACATACAATAACGTCTGTATTCCCAAACGGTGTAGGCAGAGCACACAAAACGTGACATAGACAAAACAATGACTATTTCACGTTTTGTGGCCACTTCTAGCATAATATCTTTTAGGTTTTGAGACTTTTGAGGTGGCAGTTACAACGGTGACAGGTAGCTAGCCCGTCGCCTAAAGTATACCTTAACCTATGTCTTTAGTCGCCTCTTACGACATCCGTGGAAGAAATGGAGCGGTTTTATTCTAAACCCAATTAATCTATACTAATATAATAAAGCTGAAGAGTTTGTTTGTTTGTTTGTTTGTTTGTTTGTTTGTTTGTTTGTTTGTTTGTTTGTTTGTTTGTTTGTTTGTTTGAACGCGCTAATCTCAGGAACTACTGGTGCGAATTAAAAAAATCTTTTTGTGTTAGATAGACCATTTATCGAGGAAGGCTTTAGGCTATATAACATCACGCTGCGACCAATAGAACCGAAGAAACAGTGGAAAATGTGGAAAAAACGGGGGAAAATTTTCACTATTCCACGCGGACGGAGTCGCGGGAACAGCTAGTTGCATAATAAAATTCTCAGAATCCATTATTCCGCAACGCCGTACAAAAATCATGCGACAAGGGGAAATAATCGAGAGTTGTACTTTTGGATTCTCACCTGCACTCAGTTGGACAGCTTACAAGTGACGGCATAGTGCTGAATCTGATTATTTTATGCTCTTATATCGTTGTAGATAGGTCACCTGGTGGTTTAGATGACCAATAGTTTTTTCAACATGGGCCAGTAGTCTAATTGACTATCTGTGTTATAGAGTTACCAGTCCCAAAAAAAACCTTAGCCAAATGAATTTGTATGGCACTCGGCCCACCCTAAAAAGATTAACTTTGCCGTAGAAACGTTATTTAATCAAAATATTCGACGAAAGTTAGTTAATTAGCTCCTCGCTATTGGCTCTTAGTGGAATTGCGCTCGGCGGGGGCTGATGTATGGGCCAAGTGTATACTTAATTAACAATCGCTTCACCTTGCCTATTTTAATTTCAGACTACACGTTCATTAGTTTTGCCTTACGTAGAAATAGCGAGAAGCTTTTGGCCATGACCCTCTCCTCTGTATTTTTAGTACATAAAGCACAATCAGACCGCGCTTTGGTTTTGGTTTCGGATTAGAATAACACCTGTCCATTTCTTTCGTCGACGTCACAAGAAGCGACTAAGGGAAAACATAGGTTTAGGTATGTTTTAGGCGACAAGCTAGCGACGTGTGACCTACAAAAAATACCTATGTTAAAAGTGGCTACTAAACGTGAAATAGTCATGGTTTTGTCTATGTAACATTTTGTATGCTCTGCTTTCCCCGTTTGGGAATACAAGCGCGATTATGTGTATTATAAAATGTACTCAATTCGTCTAGTTTAAGTCAATAATTTGAATTTATGTATTTAATTCTACTTAAGCCATTTATACGTATATCGTAACTTATACCTGTTCGCCTACATCCGAAACGTTTATTGTTAATTCAAGAGACGAGTCAATACCAATCTTAGTTCCTCGTCACAAGGAAACTTTTGCGGAAGTCCCCGAAGTGCATACTTCGAGCTTCGTATTTGTTTTAACATCTACTTAGACTGTTTTAAACTTTAAGTTGGTTTTAAAATTATCGTTTGAATTGTGACAGTCTCGGAAATTAAATATCAAGTTCTTGAACATAATAAGAGCCTTCCGCAAACTAAGGGGCGTCAGTGTTTCAAAGAGTTCAGTCAGGATTCTCCTTAATGAGGTAATAAAATGGGGATAAAATAAGTAGCCTTTGTCTATCACAGACCACCTAATACTTCTTTAAACCAATAACGTTTTGCATCTACTTACTAGCAATTAGTAATGTTAAGATTGTCTATTAATTCGAAGCGTTGTTTTAATTTTTGTTACATGTAGGCTTAGCACAGCAGCTGCAGCAAAGCGTGCGACTTGTCTCGCGTGCGGTATTAATAGTCTACCTGTCACTTTCTGACGTTTCTAGTTAGACAGTGACAGGTAAATCTATCTCGCGCGCATCTCTACTCGCGCTATGTCGTGCTAAGCCGGTTGGTCTTTGTTTTATAATTTTATACTTGGTTAGCGAACATTTTTTTTGCAATAACTCTTTCTGCTTGCAGATTACAATCCGTTTAAGCCTGTTCTTGACACGCGGAGCGGCGTAAACCTCCAGTTTAATACATAACACTTTCGCTCTCGTGTGTCCATGCCACAACATGTTTTCAAGGAAGTTTAAATAACCCCCGAACGAAGATAAATCAGCCACATTTTTCCCGGGAATTCCGATAAAACCTTGTCTTGAGCCGTGCCAAGGAATCCGGTAGATTAGCCGGATTCCTCAATCCGGAATGCCGATACGCCCGTAATTAAAACTGCCGACTGTACCTGGAGTGGTGGGAAGTCGCCCCGGGTATCGGCACTTTGTAAATACCTAATCTTCTTAAAGATTTAACGCCCACTTGGAGCATTGCTTTGGGTCTGGGATTAGTCATACTAAAATCGAGATTTAACACGTCGCTGTAAGTAGACCTAAGGCTCACAGATCATGGATATGTTGTATAGCAAGAATAGTATTGTCACGGTTGAATCAGCGCGGAAAGGTATCAACAGAGATAAATATAGTTTTTTTGACCGTTAGGTAAATGCGAAAGCGTCGTTAAAAAATAAGTCTCACTTAATGGTAAATATGCGTAGAAAACACGAAACTTGAAAAAAAAACTTTACACTTTTGGTCTTAGTTTCTATTGGAAGTTCAGATTGAGTATACGGAATATCAAATATAAATAACATAATCGGTGTTAAATATGTGCTATAAAATTCAATAAATCTTTATACAAGTCACGACATTCTACAAAGAGCAAAGAGACAGTGACAGGACGTTCTATCAATAAAACTAAACTGTTAAATCTGCTGATGGCCTGCGTTTCATACGTTCAACAGTTTCGACTACAATACAACGCGTTAAAATCTACTTCCTATGGAAAACGAACAACGGCGTAAATTGTACGGAAAATAGGTATCATTCAGAATACGCGAGCCTTAATTTTAATCCCGACTAAGTTGGCGGGAACTATTCTCAGCATTCCTATTGGATCGCAGAAGCGAGATTAAAGATTGAACTCGAGTTTTCGCAAATTAACCATGTAGGTACTTAATTTAAGCTTTACGGTTGGATTGAGAGCTTTACGTGACTTAGTTTGTAATCTTAAAGGTCTGTATTCTTTAGCATGCATACAAAAATTACGCCTGCTTTCCTAAATGAGCTAGGCAGAGCACACGAAATATTACGTAGAGTAAATCATGGCTATATCACGTTTTGTAGCGTTAATTTGCAAGCAATTAATCAATTAACCAGGCACCATAGATACTGTCCATCTGGGTAGCTACCATGATCTTTTACAAAGCGATCCAATTGCGAGGCAGTTCAGTTCAGACACCTAAACTGAATCGTTTAATTTGGTACCATGACGTCTACTTTCCAGAGCTGAATCTCAATCGCTTACAAATGAATGAAAGAACGATATTGTCTCTGGTCTGCAACTGAGACGCAACCTGGAGAGTGAGATGCCGCTATATAAACCGTATAAATCTATCTCTTTTAGTCTTGTTTGACGTTTACACGTTCAAAAACGATAATATTTCTCAAAATCCCTTTCAAATTATTATCTTTTGCTGTGTCTATAAAATTTAAACTTAAAGTAAAGGTATCGCGGAAAAAATATATTTATTTACGTTATTAAATGAACCAGTTTTAGAGGTGCTTGTGAAACATTTTCGCCACATAGTTTTACTGTTTTCAAGATTTAACTTTTGGAACGTAAGCGGTAAGCGGGGGGGAAGGGGATTCACCGAAATCAAATTACTAGTGTCCGACCGAAGCTTCGGCTTCGGCTTCGGCTTCGGCCACCTTCGGCCAAAAAATCCACCTTCGGCCAAACCTTCGGCTTCGGCCAAAATTTGGCCGAAGCTTTGGCCGAAGCCGAAGGTTTGCAAATTGTGATTTGAAATTGAAAGAACGATGCCAGAGCGAGATGGATAGTGCGCAGCGCAGCGCTTAGCAGAACAGCGTTTCGCCGACCCGATCGCATTGCTTGCAGTTAATCTTATAAATAACTGACAACACATAACATAACAACATAACCACACTTGATTTCGAAGCGAAAACTGCGGAACATATACTGCTGTTTTTTAGGGTTCGGTAGCCAAATGGCAAAAAAACGGAACCCTTATAGATTCGTCATGTCTGTCTGTCTGTCTGTCTGTCCGTCCGTCCGTCCGTCCGTATGTCACAGCCACTTTTATCCGAAACTATGAGAACTATACTAATAAAACTTGGTGAGTAGATGTGTTCTGTGAACCGCATTAAGATTGTGACACAAAATTAAAAAGAAAGCAATAATTTTTTAGGGTTCCCCATACATGGAACTGAAACTCAAAAAAAAAAATTTTTCATCAATCCCATACGTGTGGGGTATATATGGATAGCTCTTCCAAAATGATATTGATGTTTCTAACATCATACTTTTCTAAAGTGAATAGTTTGCGCGACAGACGCTTCCAAAGTTGAAAAAGTTGTCCCCCCCCCTCTAACTTCTAAAATAAAAGAGTGATAAATCTAAAAAATATATATGATGTACATTACCATAAAAACTATCAACGAAAATTGGTTTGAACAAAATCTACCAAGTCGTTTTTTATTTATTAAATAAAGTTAAAATTTATCATTAGTTCGAAAATCTGTCACTAGATGGCGTTGTAATCGGTTTGTACGGAACCCTCAGTGCGGGAGTCCGACTCGCACTTGGCCGGTTTTTTTACTATTAGCAAATTCTGTCATTTCTTTGGGTCAACACACCTTCGGCTTCGGCTTCGGCTTCGGCCGAAGGTTTTCATGAAAGCCGATTAATCGGCTTCGGCTTCGGCTTCGGCCAAAATTGTACCTTCGGTCGGACACTACAAATTACTGACAGTAAACAAACAAAGTGAGAAGAGAAGTTAGTATTTAGTGTTATTAATTAATTAAAAAATAGTTGTATAAGTCTTCTGCAGTGCAAGAAATGATATCGTGTCGTAAGTATGAAAAGTTGCATAAAAATATATCTTCTTATGTATACCTATAGTGTTGATTTGCTAACTTTGAGAATGTCTTAATTATAAAAAAGATTTAAGCACTTCAAACACTTAACATAACATTTCTTTAACATAGCAAGTGCTTGACTCGAGTATTGTTTTTTTAGTGAGAGTCCACGACGTCGCGTCAAGTATATGTCACCGGAAAATAACACATTCCGTAAGTTTATAAATTTCCTAGGAAGTTTATAAACTTTCGTAAGATTCCAAACGGGAGACAAAAAATGTTTCTACGCTCACATTTTTGCAAAATTTAATATAATCTAACCTAACCTAACCTAATCTAATATAACTAAACCTAATCTGATCTAAACTAACATAATCTAACCTAACCTAACCTAACGTAAATTGATAATTTTACGAAAATGCGGCCGTAAAATAATACAATTTGTCTGTCGTATGGAATCTTACGGAAGTTTATAAATTTCCTGAATTTTTTTAGGAAATTTACAAACTTACGGAATGTGTTATTTTCCGGTGACATATACACAACTGGATTCGTTGTGGGAATTCCTTAACCTTCACCGGACATCGCGACTGGTTACAATAAGTCAGCGAGGGCCCGGTACGGTGCAAGAAGATTGTGGCAGGAGGTTGCCGACAACCTTACTGCCCATGGCGAAGGCGCGGTAAAAGACTGGGAAGGATGGAACAAAGTAAGTAGAAAAAAATTATAACTGGTTCGGCCATTCATGTTAAGTACCTGTCTATTACGTGTTAAAAGTAGGTCCCTAATATTTGTTGCAGTAGGTACTGGAATGATTATAATGGATGTGTAGATATTTGTTTTTCTTTCGCGCAAAAACAAATGAATGTATTTTAAAGAAACTTTACAAAAAAACAAAACATAACACAACATCACGCCTGTATTCCCAATAAGGGTAGGCAGAGCACACAAAACTTTACAATAAGCTACTCAAAGTATGTACTTTAGTAGGTAATAATCCTACACAGATGAACTTGCAGACAAAAGCTAGTGAGTAATAAAAATGTATTTTGTTTCAGGTTACCAGCCCCAGCCTTGGGTGAAACGCTGATTCTTCATCTGCTGTAGAATTTCAAATCCCCGTACATAGCTAATTAGTACTTGATTTGATTAATTTATCATTAAACTGATTGTGATATTTTAACTAGGTAAAACTATATGAGATGTGTGTTAATTTTGCTGTTATGATATAATTATTATTTCTCGATCACAGGTAAAGGAACTAGAACAGATTTTAATAATAAATAAATAAAAAACCTATTTAATTAGCTATAGAATTCTGTAAAAATACCTAAACACTCAAGGGCGCTGGCTTTGAAAAGATCATGGGTGCTCATGCTCATCAGATGAGCAGATGACTCAAAAAGTGGCAAAATGCGAGAAGAGAGATGCGCAATTGCACACTGATTGACCAACAAATGAATAAATATATTATACTTAGATTATGCTTACTTAATTACCTATTATGTTTAACAACAATATAAAATTAAACCATTACATAAAAATGAAAGTAGTTTTTGTTATCAAAAAATATTAGATATAAGTACTTAATTTGTCTGTAGGTAACTTTTACTTAGTATCCCAAACGCGTTTCTTTCATAATTTTCGTATTACACGTACCTACCTACTACATGACTTTTGATCTTCTTAAATTAGTAATTATGCACTCATTTGTGCGTTGGAGGCACTAAGTAATAGTTAATTGAACTAACATATGTGCATTTGAGGCATATGGAAAGTACAGAACGATTTGTTGTAGAATACATACATACATACATAAAATCACACCCGTGTTCCCAAATGGGGTAGGCAGAACACAAAACGTGACATAGATAAAACTGTGATTATGACTATATCACGCTTTGCAGCCACTTCTAGCATAGTTTAAGTTTTGCAAAGATGGAAGAGGTAGAATAGTGACAGGTTGCTAGCCTGTCGCCTGTATACCTAAACTTGTTGTAGAAGTAGTATACTTTTACGATTGTGTGAAATAATTTAAAAACAAAAACCTTCTTAGCTAATCGCATTCATGTTAGTTTTCATATAGGTACTATCAGAGTGCTTAGTGTAATGAATACGGTAATAATGATTGACGATCCTTTTGTGAATTTATTATGTTTTGACATTTCTAATGTAATTTAATTTTCAGAAGGAAATAAAGATATCTATATATCTAATAACATTACTAGATGAATCCCAGACAACATCCCTAGTTCTACTCAGGTCCTCTACCCTACCTATTCAGGCAACTTACAAAACATGCCCATACGCTGCTAGTGAATACTCGTGCTTTCCTATGAATAGATAGCTATAAATATAAATTACTATAAAATTAAACTGACAAATTGATATCCAAGGAAAAAACGACTTACGCCCCGGAAACCCCGAAAAATAAAAGGTATCGATATTGACTAATAAAGGGTTAAAAAAAACAAAAGTTTCGTAACCAAATAAAAAAACACTCCCCACCACACCCCTAACCACATTTATTAGATTATAACTTTGCTAAATTTTAAATTCAATCTTGTCTTCAAAGTTCAGCGTTGATGGCTTCGGCGATCCACCTCTCGTCATGTACACTTGGTCTTATTATTGGTATTAGAGTGCCATCAATGCACCCCAACACTCCAGGAAATCCATTTTTTTTGTAACCTGTAAAATCATAAATACATATTTATAGAGATAGTTGGGATAGACAGATTGCTTACATTTAGACTACCTAAATTGCTTTCCTTTTTTTACAGTATGTATATAATTGTGTTACATTCTTGACATAGAGGGATTATAGATCTTAAATTTTATAATTTCATTCACCAATTTACATTAAGGTATGGAAGACAACTACTTACAATGCTCTAGTCTCATTTCTCTCAGCCAGAGTAGAGGGGAAGCATATAGGTATATATATTTTCTCCTCATTTGGCGAGAATTTAGGCGAGCTGTTACTTGCACAACAACTGAAGACACTGTCTGCTGCGCGCTGCGCCATGGAAGGCGCATTTATGTCTCCGATTGGCCTCTGGTAGGAACCAACTACGTAAAATAAAAAGACAGCGCCGTCAATAACTGAAAAAAAAACCAATGTGAATATTTGCCGTAAGGTTTAGTTATTTAATTAATTGAGGCAGTTTTGAATTGTGAAATGTTTGCGCTAATCAAAAGTTTGTACCTACCTTTGCCTCTACATCCAAGTCAGTAGGTCGGGCTGGCTCCTTGAGCATCGGTCGCAATTCCTCACAGAGTTCTAAAGTCAGCTCTTTAGAAAGGTGAAATCACCGTATGAACTCCATGTCCCCAAGTTCGAAAGGTTTGTTTTTTCTTGTTGCGTAGTCCTCGAGATCCCATTCCAGGAACTAAAAGAACAATAGTTCCTTAGCCATCTAAAAAACAAATCGACAACTGTTTTTGAATCACGGTTATTAGTAAATATATAAGCGAAAGAAAGTCAAAAGTAAAGGGCACATCAATAACTTTTTTCAACTTCTTTTTTACGACTAATTTACAGTTACACTACCAAGTTAAACACTAAAATATAAATTACTTACACTTTTTCACAATTTCACAATAATCAATCCAAAATAATGTCTGTTTAAAGCTAAGCGATCCAAACCAGGTCAAGAAACGAGTAACTTATTCTGAATCGCTAGATTTGACAGTTCCGACACCGACAGCGATTCAAATCCGACTCAACTAATGCGTCGTGGTACCGAAAACACTAGAAATGAGTGAATGATTCACGCTGGGTCGCCTCGCTGAGACGCACTTGAACCTGAGCCGCTATTGTGACGTTGTGGTACGAAAAAAAGCAAAATTAAAAATTTTGAAAAATACCCACGACGGTAAAAACCTCCTCGAAAAAGAATAAAATAACCCAAAACCCCCG
>BHDV01009444.1:59571-96654 GCA_005406045.1 Adoxophyes honmai
TCAGGGTAACCAGATGGTTAAACGTGATATTGCGGTGACAGGTTGCTAGCCCATCGCCCACAATACACTAACCCTTTCCCAGAGGCGACTCTTAAGACACCCACGGGAAGAAAGGGGGAGGTGCTATTCTAACCCGGCACCACACGGGGGTTTCAGTCATATATAACTTGTAAATAGATGTTATTCAATAAACGAGTTATATTATTATACATAAACTAAACCTCACTTTCTCCCGAACCTCATTCGCCGAGTTAGGTACTTTCTTGCTCGTACTATAAACAAGCATACGTTTTCAAGATGGCGATAACCTTCATTCAAAGCATTTTATGGTTACTGAAAGAAATAGACCGGGAGCTGACAAGGTATCATTTTCATGATAGGTAGATAAGTAAATAAAAATAAATGTTGCTATGCGAAAAACTAAAGAAACACTGCACATTGAGTATTTTTTACTGTGATCATTGATAGTCTCACTGAAAATCAGCAGTGCGGCTCGCCGCAATATCACGCTGAGTGCAATCCTTTAGGTGGTGTTTGGCACAGAATTATACTTATTTTATTGCATGCATAGCATTAAGTTGTTCGTTAAAAAAAACTTATTTTTAGGTTTAATCAACAGTATCTTTTTAACAGTGCCAATTAATGTTAATAAATGTCTATCTTTTTATTTCTGTATCAGTGTTATTGCTTTAGCTGTAAAAATAAACTACTCCGGGGGTCATTGACATTGGCTAGTGGATAACAAAAAAAAGTGGACTTAGAAAATGACAGATATAAAAGACTAGCCTTTTAATAATTTTAAGTTGACATTAAATCTTGACTTTCGTAACTTAATGATGCCTTACCTACATAGTAAAGGTTAGCAAAGTAATAGAATTAGACATTGAAGCACGTTTAAAGGCTTGCAAGTATATTTCTCCATTTGAACATGTTTTTTTCGCGTCAGCTCCCGCTATATTTCGCCCTAACGCTACAGCCTATAACTGTCGTGTCTAATAACAGCATTGCGGGGTTGTATTATTTTATTACGAATCTCGATTGAAAAAGAGGAAAACGTGGGAAACTGGGAAACGCGTCGGCTTCGCGCCGAATTTGCCCAATTGACAGCTGACAGCCGCCTCGATGCCCCTTTTGTTTTACAGTGCCGAATAAAGGCTTGTTTTAGTGTGGATAACTGCTGTGCCGGCTTTCCGTGGCGGTCAACTGCGTCGATGCGTTTTTTTCTGAACCAGTGTTTTTGGCCGGCCACATACATTCGGAAAAAATCCGTTTCGGAATCTCGAATCGGAAAATCGAACGCAGTCAATCCATACGAGATCTATGGACCAGCCACATACAGACGGAAGCTTTCCGAAAATTTCCGTATGTATGTGGCCGGCCTTTATCGGTGTAAGAATGATTTTTTAACGTGTGGTGTCGTGTTTAAAGTGACACCGCTCCATTTCTTCCGTTGATATCGTGAGAGGCGACTATGGATAATGGGTTGAGGTATGCTTTAGGCAGCAGACCAGCATCCTGTCACTTTTGAACCTATTAACTTAAATCCTAAAATTATGCTTGGAGTGGCTGCGGAACGTGAAATAGGTCGGTTTTAACTATGTAACGTTTTGTATGCTCTGCCTGCCCCATTTGGGAGTACAAGCGTGATTTATATCTTTAAAAATGAATAGGCAGAGCACACGAAACGCTAAGTAGACGAAACTACGACTATTTCACGTTACGTGGCAACATTTAGCATATTTTATACACTTTTAGGTTTACAGTTGGCAGGTATAATAGTGACAGGTTGCTAGCCTATCGCCTAAAATATACCTTAACCTATAGTTCTTAGTCCTTAGTCGCCTCTTACGACATCCACGGACGAAATGGAGAGGTGTTATTCTAAATCCGACACCACACGGATTTGAGTTTATGATTATGATTTAGCCTATTAGTCTAGTGCGGTCCGAACTCTTGATCAGTTGCTGGGTTCTTTCACACAGGTCACTGGGCCTCCTAATATAACCGCTAAGGCAATAAGCCTCCATCACACACCCACACTTTTAAAGTCGGGAATAGATAAATACGGCAGTCCCCGAGGTGTCGTCGGCTGACAAATCGTCGCGGAAGGTTCGAGATTATTTGAGGCGAGGTGCGATCCATCAATCCGGATCTACTAGGCCCGAAACTGCTGATAAATGTACGAAAAAAACATATATGGTAACAGGCCGTTATCCATCTTGATTGTCGAAACTTTGATTGTTGAAGTCAACTCTAAAACGTTGATGCTGCTGTTTCATTCATACAATTCGAGTGTGTGACAAATGATGTTCAATTGACAAAGATACTACAGCGATACAGACACGTTGTAGACGCTCGTAGCTTCTACGTTTTGATGCTTTGTTTGACTGCTGCATTTCACCACCCCTTCATACGCATTTTAAACGAGTTGCGTTGCTTGTATCGTGTTTTAAGCGTGTTTGAATACAAACACAAAAACTATATCTACGGCGCAAGTGACGCGCGTTCGTCTGCGAGTTTTTAATACGCCGTCTGATAGAGGCCTTATAGATGCTACAGACATATTCAAAAACATAGAGCTTTTTAAAAAGTAAAACATTGCAGCTCACAATTATTGAAAAAAAAAAAACTAAGAATAAAGACCAGGCCTAATAGGTATAATATTATATGAACAGGCATAGCTGTTAGTAATTGTCAAAATGCTAAAGGACATTTGACTCTCGAATGTCTCGAGTGTTTGAGGAAAAATAAGTTAATTTATTTATGACGAAAAAAATCGCTTTGTATCGTCTAGCTCTAGACTCTAGAGCTACTTATGTAGACCCCCAGTAAATTATAACTTTGGGTGTCTGTTATACACTTATGTACACCAGTGGCACACGGTAATAAAAAAAAAATGCCACATGAAAATTACAAAGCACGTAAGCTCTAAAAATCCTACAGATAAAGAAATAATATTATTATGATGTAGTGGATCTGCTTCTATTTTTTTCATCGATCAGAATAAGTGAGTCCGCTGCATCTATGTGTCATCATTGAACGCCGCGAAGGTCCCTACAGAAAGTATTGCCTGTAATAAATATACTCGGTCTCATTTCACCGTATATTAGTTCCCAGGAAGGCAACAATGCGGACTCGCAAGCATAACACGTAATTTAAAATCTCACAAGCACATTTGCGGAAAGCGACGCTTTATCAAAAATAACGCGCCAACAAAATTCAATAAAAGTCTCGTCATAAAACACGCCGTAATGAAAAATATTAAATTCCGGAGACAAAAAAATATATATATTATTCGTCCGGCGCGCGAGAACACATAAATAATTTAATTTCAGCTGGAGCCTGAAGACTCCCGGTAGATTTTTGAGCCGTGATATGTGTACTTATTACATTTTTCTCGCTTCAGTCTTGCATTATTAAAGGCGAGATGTTTCGAGTGAAAACAACTCGCTATATTACAAACATGTTTTTAAAATACATATGTCAAATGCCTCAAAATATGTCTTATGGGTCTTGGAGAGTTCCATAGATACATATCTACGTAACTTTATCAACATTCATGCAATAATTTTGAAAATATTCAAAGATAATATTTATACGACGTACAAAGATCGGCTAAAATGGCGGCAATACGGAACTCCACAAAAACAGTTGCGCATCGGCGACTTCGTGTTCCAACATTGAAATAATTTGTTTTCTTCTTTGAATCATCATCATATCTGTTTTAAAATGTTCGGAATTTGACGGTAAATATGACAGTGTTGCCACATGATACAGCTTTCCTAGTGTTGCAATTTACTTATTGCATCTGAAGGTATAGTAGATACATACATTGTTTTGGATGTAGATAAGAAACATTAACTAACTTTAGAGTTGTCAGGGTTGGTACATTACATACCTACTGTTACATCACGCATGTATCCCGAAATGAGATAGAGCATACGAAATTTTAAACGCTAAAACCACAACTATTTCAACTTTCGTAGCCACTTTAACATAATTATTACGTTTTTAGTTTATAGATACAATAGTGACATGTTACTAGCCTATCGCGTAAAACATACCTTAACCTGTAGAATATCAAATATCACAATGCTCACTCAATTTTCTCCTTTCCCATTAAACTTTATTTCATTTTTACAAATCGCCCCGCCTATTAATAGTTAAACCCTTTAACGACAACATACGGCATTTAGTAAAAACTCCTTTTATACTTTTTGGCACATAAAACCGTTTCGCTCGTAGGCTGCAGCGTTAAATTAAATTATTTATGTTCCGCTGAAAACATTTAGTGAATAACCCTCTGCGTTTTATGTTTCAATCGGAGTTTTGGATAACTTGGGAATTGATTTATAATCCTATGCTTTGTTTAGCTAGCGATATTAACGAAGCATATTTTTTTGTACCCGTGTGGTGCCGGGTTAGAATAGCACCTCCCCCTTTCTTCCAGTGGGTGTTGTAAGAGTCGACTCTGGGAAAGGGTTAGTGTATCGTGGGCGATGGGCTAGCAACCTGTCACTGCAATGTCACGTTTAACCAGCTGTTTACCCTGAAATTGCTAAACGTGGCACTGGATTTTTGAATTCATGTGTTCTGCCTACCCCTCTTGGGAATTTAGGCGTGAGAATATGTATGTATACAGGGTGTCCCAAAGTTATGGGACATGAGGGGGAAGTACCTTAAATATCGTAGATAGCGTATTTTGCTCAAAGAAGACTTTATCTTATTTTTAAAAGTTAGTAATTCTGCATTCATAGATTTTCTAAAAATTACTTGCTTCGTCTGGGAATCGAACCTACTAAAATGTCAAAAAAAAATATCCTGTTTTTATGATGCCAATCGAAAGAATAGCTAAAAAATAATGACTCCTCTTAAGTAACATAGTATTTTAAAAGAAAGGAACAACGTGAAATTAATCAGTTTAATCAAATTAAAAACATACATGAAACTGTTGTAGTCAATTAAGTGGGTATTATTGTGTAAATTAAATTAATTAAATGCTCATAATGTGATCCCTCTTGTCTTACACAAACCGCCAATCTTTTAATGAGTCTGCTGTCTATTGATCCTCGGACCTTATCTCTTTAGATTTTTTCTTTTGGGGATACGTAAACGATTAATATGCTATACAAAAAGCGATACGAGAACGTGGGCGAGTTACAAACAGAAAAATAATTGTGGCATATCACATCGAGTGTTCACCTTAAAATTATTAGAAAATCAACAGGCAGCGGACTCATTAAAAGATTGACGATTTACATCAGACAAATGGGATCACCTTTTGAGCATTTAATTAATTTAATTTACACAAAAATACCCACTTAATTGATATCGACAGTTTCATGTATGTTTTTAATTTGATTAAACTGATTAATTTCACGTTGTTCCCTTCTTTTAAAATACTATGTTACTTAAGAGGAGTCATTATTTTTTAGCTTTTCTTTCGATTGGCATCATAAAAACAGTATGATTTTTTTTTTGACATTTTTGTCGGTTCGATTCCCAGACGAAGCAAGTAATTTTTAGAAAATCTATGAATGCAGAATTACTAACTTTTAAAAATAAGATAAAGTCTTCTTTGAGCAAAATACGCTATCTACGATATTTAAGGTACTTCCCCTTCATGTCCCATAACTTTGGGACACCCTGTATATGTATGTATATTTTTTTATACGTCGTGTGGTGTCGGACTTAGAATAATCCCTATCCATTTCCCTGGATGTCGTAAGACGCGACTGAAAAAATACGTTTTTGTAAGCTAAGTTATATCTGTCACTATCACAGGTAACTCCTTTATCTAATTGCAAACATAAAAGTATAGGTTAAAACTGACGTGGAATACTTATAGTTTTGGCTATGTAACGATTCATGTGGTCTGCCTACCTAGCCCATTTTGAAATACAAGCGTAGTATATGGTGTATGTTAATTGATTGTACTTAAATCTGGTTTTCCGGGGTGTAGGTTAGCTGTAATGCCATGTGAACTAACTAGGTAATAAGTAAATAAAAATAAATAAAATAAATAACCAAGAAACCCCGTCTATGACATGACACCAGTCGTTTTTGTCTCCAAAGTCACGCACAACACTCTTAATATCCCCTCGAAATGTCTATAATTTATATCACTCCACGCCATTTATTACGCCACATTATTACGCGGGGAAAGATTAGGCGTACATATCTGAACATATGAAGCGGGTTATTGTATGTTTGGCCCGTTCTTATTGTATATTTTTTGCGACGACATCTGGCGGGCGGTCGGCGCATTTTAAACAATTACGCCGCCCGGACGTGGGGCCGCTGGATGTTTCTTTATGTGGGTGACTGTATGAGCCTTAGATCTGGAAAATTCGTTACGTAAAATCAAGAATAAAGCCAAAGATACATTAGGCGACGTTTGTCGTGCGACATGTAGCGCGACATCGCCGGACATTGCTCGACATGTCGCGCGACACGTGTATATACGCGGATATATGTCGCACGACATGTCGAGCGATGTCCGGCGACGTAGCGCTATATCGCTCGACATGCCGCACGACAAAATTTTTAATGTCGCCTAATGTATCTTTGGCTTAAGAATCAAGTTACTTCTGATTCATTGGTCGATTTACGAAACAACTGCCCGTTAAGCTTTTTTATATTAGTTGCCCGGAAGTCCGTATGCGTAGAGTTGTTTTATCGCAAACTGTTTCACCTTCCTGCATACCATATTTCGTTAAAAGTGGTCCAACTGTTTGGGCGTGAAGAGGTTACAAACATAAACATACACACACTCACAAAATATTAGTATGATTCATACATCGCGCTTGTAGTCCCACCCGGGAGAGCACAGTAAACTACATAGTCTGGCTGGACGCACGTCGACCGACATGCGTTTCCACGGCCTTAGTAGGGATGGCAATGAAAGAGCTCCGTAATTCATAAGTGACATTGCCACTCAATAATTACGTATCTCTTTGAAAAAAAAAAACATGCGTATAACAAACAAGACAAAAAATATTATACATCCTTATCGCATCGTTCTGACGCTTTGCAGTTCGTCCTACATCGTCAGTTAGTTTCCGAACCTTTAGTTTCTTTTGTTAGGATTTTACAACAGTAAAATAGACAATATTAGGCACTTGATATGCCAGTGGCCCGCGCCGCTTCCAGCCGCACCGCGCGTTGTTTTTTCAGACGCCTCTTATTTCGCATTCGGTCGGAAATTGCCTCCGCCGTTGAAATGTACAAATTGTGCGGAGGTTTATCGGGCTCTCATAATTGTTTGTATATTACCGACGCCGAAGGACTCAATAAAATTGTGAGTTAATTTCATCCAATAAATTTGGAGGAAAATTTGTATTCTCTCTCGACGTTTGCTTGTAGCGCGATTGGTTTGTAGTACTGCAATCAATTAATGTTATTATTTTTGGCAATGTTTCAAACAGATCGACGTGTTCCTTGTATCGAATTTAAGATTAATCTTTTTGTAGCAATAATTTAACTATGCTAAAGGTAGGTTGTATATTTTGTATAGGGTAATATCAAAATAGTAATACAAAGTGTTTCTTACTCAGCTAATGCTGGGCAATGGAATGCACTAACTCATTTGTTTTAATCAGTCGTATTGAATTTGAGACGTCCATACATTGAGGTCGTGATTTCCTTCCACATTTGCATTAATATCCTAAATTTTATCAGGCTAATTGTAAAAATTGGATTGAAATAGTGCATTATGTTGCCGTAATATTACCAGAACTAGGAGCACTAATTTTGTATCATCAATTTGATTTCACGCTAATGGTCCAGACTCCAGTATGACGGATTGTTCTGCATATTTTTTTTATTTACAAATTCATTTGAAGAATTCTTTAATTTTAAGTTCCTGGTGTCATCGGACTCTCTACCAAAAAGTATTTCGAACCTCCATTACCCAGGTTTTAAACATGTACCTAATACAGAATGTACTCAAGTATATACTAGAGTTCCACTTATTTTCGACTTTACCCAGTCCTAACTTGTAACCTTTAAGAATACGCCGAATCTTTGTCTCAAAAAAAACATTACTTCCTCCCTAAGCTTCACGACAACTACACCACAAACCGAATCCCAAATGCGCAAAAGAAATATGATACAAGAACTTATCTGTCAAATATGGTATTAGATTGATGCTCGCCGAAATACCCTCGGCGGGACCGAGCGCGCGAGCAGAGTTTCGTGTTTCACCCTTGAGAGTGAAAAAACTTCAATAAATGTATAAGAAATGTTTACTTTTTGTTCGTAACGCACCCGATAAGTTTATAAGATTATAGGGAAGGAGATTCAGTGGATTGAAAATCTTACCATCTTTGTAATGTAGGGTATATTCTTAATAACTAACTAGGATGATTTTGAGGAAAAAGAATTCTTTAGCCCCTCGTATGCGGCGCATTCGATTTATTCTATGTATTTGTATAGAGCAGATCTGCTCCTAAGCATACGAGAGGTTAGTAATGTCGACAAAGGATGAGGTGAGATTTTTCTACATTTCTGAGTTGAGAGAATGCAGTGGCAGCAAAACCGCGGGAATGAATTGCTCCGTTGAGACTTTCTATGTATGTATCTAAATCGAATTTATAAATGTACCATCTATTTTACATATAACTAGATGACCCGTCAGACGTTGTACTGCCTTAATTATGAATATTGAATTGAATTATAAAAAAAAAACAAAAAACATCAAAAACTTTATTTTCAGTACGCATACTGTCAACGATATGTTAAACACTAAAGGGTTACATTAGAAAATCATTACAAATTACAAACAGCTTATATAGCGCCCATATTTATATTACCAATCTAGTTCTTAGGAGTCAACTTGGAATGAGGAAGCGCAAAATCTTCCGTGTGTATCCGTTTCTAGTAACTCAATGACATTAAATCTAGTTTAAATCATAGCACGCGTTGACTGTCGAAGCATACACTAGTCCTCTTGAGACCCTGTGAAATTCGTAGGTAATATGTGTAAAAGAAACCCCGTTTTATCCAGATGGTAATAAGTCTGCCAACCCTCGGGACAGAGGTGTGGTTTAATTTATTTACCTAGTCTAGCCCAGGTATCTGAGGATTTCTTAGTATTTTTCGCAATGTAGGTAAATAATGTACCCACGTTTACTTTGGGTTACAACCAGGTTTTACATACATATTATGTTGTATTTGCTGTCCCCTGAGAAGGTATAATATTATTGAAAATGTGAAAAGATTCGTTCTCTAGTAGACTGTGAATAATTTGCTATAGAAGCATTAGAACTTAGATCTAAAAGGTCCTATTTTCTGTCAAGGACTTTTCGTGCAGAGAAAAGACCTAGTGGAAGTATTTTGATCTATATATTTTTTTATAGTGCTTCTCCAACTAGTGAAGGCTGGCTATCAGCTCTGCATATCGGTCTGTCTTTTACAAACTTAAACAGCTCTTCAGCTTTCGTGATTCTTGTCCATCCCTGGATATTACGCAACCACGATTTTTTCTGGCGCCCAGCTGATATTTTGCCAGTCACTTAGCATAAGCATCTGTGTTTTTACTAATTTTATTTACAAGTAATCTGCGTTGCAAGTAAGGGAGACAAATACAAATTAAGGGGCTAACTGCAGGCATCTTTATTCTTACGTGATCACGCTCATAAGTGTCTCTGAACAACTATTGGTAAGAATCCAAGCGAGACAGACATCCGCCTGATATACATCGAGCGGTGGTTTAAGATCGCTCGGCGAAATTAGTGGGGGTAATCGGCGCATCGGATGCAACGCGGGGAGGTAAGGTGCGACTGATCTACCAATAACGTGTCCACCTGACTTGCACCTCGGATACCGAATATTAATACATAGGTTACTGCACTACTAGATTATAGATTAATAGATTACCGCGTGATTACGCTCACAAATTTAGTGTGACAAGGGAAAGAGCTTGGGTGAAAGTAGATAGAAGTGCAGTGACTAGGATAGAAAGAAGTTTGCTTAGTTGGTTTAGTCACATAGAGACGATAGATGAAAGTAGATTTACCAAACAACCTTATACGGGTCATTGTCAAGCCTGGCAATTTTTTTCGCCAAAAAATGAAACACGTGATTTATAAAAATCAAAGGTATATTACGACTCTTACTCTAACTTGCAACAGAACTGAGTATCATTCAGAGATCAATTATTCGAAAAAAACGATTTAAAACGAAATAACGATATTTCGGTTCCACAGAAAAGACTAATATGTCCACCGAGTGGACTAATTATGTTAATTAATAATAAATAAACAAAACAAAAAGCGGTAAACATCTTAAACAATAATAACGTTCAAGATATATTCTCATAATCATGAACAATCAGACACGTAAATACATTCAAAAAGTATATAAAAAATATTTTGTGTCTGTCTACCGAAATGACAATTCTTTTCGGTGGACAGAATATGCCTTCGTCCTCCGAAGACTAGGAAGCCTTCAAGTCTTCAAGAAGCATGTATGAAAGTGGGGGTTTGGTGGCTCTTCCTGGTTTTAACGTTGACGTATCCGAACTTTCAGAATATACGTCCAAAAATTGTATACTTTTATGAACATTTTTTTCAATCAACAAACAGACTGCACTCACTAATTTTTAATGGTTGCTGCATTCTAAAGTCATCAACTTCTTTCTAAGTAAGTAAGTTTCTTTGCTTTAAACATTCTTCTGTTTTTCACTGCAATACGTTCACCCATTTCATGGTACTAAAATAATTGGAATGGAAGGCGGTATTTTGCGTGCGATGTACTTTTAAGTTTCTTTTTGTATATTGATTTTTTTTCTGCATCGTCGTGCATCATTCCATTTTCCCTTCAAAGCTTATTTTGTATGTTTTTGTTAAATCTTCTACAGTTTTTTTTACCTTTACAGAATTAACGTTTAAACAGTCAGTATTCAGTCACTAGTCATTTACGGATATAACAAAAAAGGAATCAGAAGCTAGTTTTTAAAGTTATAATAAAAAATTAAACCAAAGTACAAGAATCAATCAAAATATAATCATTTATCGTTTGGGTGCACAAAAAGTCCACCAAAAAGACGTCGACCGAATGGACTTTTTTCGCAATATCATTCACAACACCAGCCATTTAAAGGATTATTCAAAAGGCAAGGCATATTTACGATGTTTGATTGCTTAACTAATTGTTAAAAACGTTTGGTGGATTTATAGCGATGTACTTACAAAATACAGCAGTAACCGGAAAGACAATTCAACATTGACACCACCAAATATTCTTGTTAACACAACAATATCGTCTGCTGCGCACAAGTCACGGCAAAATGGATGCTAACAGGGATAGTACGATAGTGAATTAGTTAAATTATATGTCCCGGTCTATTCATTTGGCATTTCCCTAATTTTTCTAGAATTTAAAGTAATGTCCACCAAAAAGACAAAAAATGCTGTGACAAGATTCAATGATGCAAAAAATGTGTTTTATTTCCATCTAATTTTTTAAATCCTATTAATGTCAAATGGAAATCATATAAAGATTAGGGAAAAATGGCATTTTTGTACAATAATAAAAGAGATGTATTTTTTAAAGCCACATTCTATTAACAGGTGGAACCCGGACAGTCCACCGAAGTGGACTTTCAGTTACATTTGTGGTGATAAACAAAACAAATATTACATTTATAGAAAATACGATATAGTATAGTCTAGTACGTTTCCTGTACTTTATAGTTATGATGTAAATTAAATGCAATTATTAAAAATGTCTTATATATTACAAATGGACATGTTTTTTTAGGGTTATGACAATGACCCATACGGGAAGTGTGGATGGGAGGGAAAGACCAAATCGCAGGTCAGGTCAAGATATTAATGAATGTGAAAGAAGCACAGACGTATGTCAAAATCGTAGCAAATGGAACAAAGTGGCATCTTCCTACCCCTGTCGGAAAGAGGCGTGACGGTATGTAAGTATATGTATAGTATACATACATACATACAATCACGCCTGTATTCCCAAACGGAGTAGGCAGAGCACAAAAAACGCTACATAGACAAAACAATGACTGTAAGTAAGTAAGTATGTATGTCTGTTTAAAAATCTAAGTAAATAATTATACTGAATTAGTTGGGCTGCTAATAACTTCTACAGGATGCTTTTGTAGGTATTACATATAATATAACGTGCAACAGTGTGACAGTCCCGTGTTTATGTGTTGCAATTGAATGAGGAAGGAAGCTCCGCTCTCGGATACGAGTATTTCTGGGAGCAACAGTGTTGCCACGTTTATGGCTGCGTTTTTAAAGTTCAGCCCAAAAAGTTTCAATGTGACTAGCACGAAAATTATATGCAGTGTTACCGCTGTTGCGCCGTGAATTGCAACCGACAAAGTATTGCGTTCAGAACGGTTGCATTATATACATTTTCGTTTTTCAGTGGTCACCGTGGCTGTTTTGGCTAAAAGGTACTGTTCAAGAAAAGAACAAAGTGTGTAAGAAGTTGCCCTTGAAAGTTTCTTTTCAATAAGAAAATGATATTTTTACAATCTGTTTAACTTAAACTTTAAATGTAGTGCGAATTATTTTTGTTTTAACGGTACAGTTTTATTTTGTTTTGAATAATAAGTATTGTTGAGTTATTAGATTAAATTTATGAGGTTTTCTGTAAAAAAAACCAATGAATACCAATGTGGCTGATTTTTTCCGCAAATGTCACTTTTTGACGTACCTATGTACTACATAAGTATGGCAACGATTTTGTTTGACAATTTTCGTTACTTTTTTGAAAATTTCTACACTTTCTTATCAGTCTATCTATAGTAAGTAAGTAAACATAGGTAAAACTTTCAGAAATTATACGCACAAAATTGATTCGTTAAATCCAGTTAAAACTAGTTATATCCAGTTAGTTAGTTGCTTGTTAGATCTGCTGCCACTAAAATTAATAGTTTTCAAAGTATCATGTCAGACATAACCGGTTTTAGGTCTAAAAGTTAATCGGTGTAAACGGTAAAACATTTCTGCGGCTCTAGATATGAGACAAAATTATCACTTCACGCGATTTTAACACTTGCAAGCGCGGATGTTTAAGTTGTTTAATTGGATGCTAACGTGTCAATTAGTGCCCCCGGGGCCTGTAGCGACCCGCGCCCGGCGCGTTAGGGCGGCAGTAACCGTGTGCCGGTCTTGAGACACGGGCCACGAAATCTGCGGTTGTAGCCCCGGCATCAATCTTGGCAAGGTGCTAATTAGTTTCCATGGATGATGGAAAATGTGACATATTAAAGTAATGTCACGATGTGACATTTTCAAATCTAATTATTAAACTAGGAACGCTAGGCAGCGCCGTCAGTGTGGCCCTTGATTAGCGTGTCGTAGCCTTACGTCGTAACTATAGGGTGTGTTTTCGGCGGTCGCTGGTCCTTAAATACGCGAACAGCTGATCGGAGCGTTACTTTCGCTAGAGCCAGAACTCCGGAAACACTTGACCACTTGACAAATTATTTCTATTTTTTAATTCAAATTATTTTAACGCTTAACGCACTTGCAAGCGCGGGTGTTTAAGTTGTTTAATTGGAGCATGCTAACGTGTCAATTAGTGCCCCCGGGGCCTGTAGCGACCCGCGCCCGGCGCGTTAGGGCGGCATTAACCGTGTGCCGGTCTTGAGACGCGGGCCGCGAAACCTGCGGTTGTAGCTCTCGGCGTATAACTTGGCAAGGCTTTCATTAGTGGGGATAAATTCAGTGTGTCGGGCTTAGAATAACAGCAGAAGAAAAACTTACACAGATGATGGAAAGATCTTAAAGTAGTTTGGATTTGTTAATTATTTCTGCGGGTATATGAGACATAATAACTAATATTTAACGGGTCTATATCGGATGGCATAAGATTTTTAGTCCTAACGTTGTATCGCATAACGTCTTTTGTCCTAATAACGTATGGCATACACATTGTTCCGCATAACTTTATTTGTCCTTAATTGTCGCTCCTACTATCGTTTGTCCTAAATATTTGTTCTACCGTTTGATGTGACTAAGGAATTAGGTGTAGGTTGTAGGCAACAGGCAAGCAACCTGTTACTATTATACCTCATTCGTAAATGTTTCAACCTAAAATTATGCTTAAAATTGCCATGAAACACAAAATACTCATGGCTTTGCCTATGTAACGTTTCCTGTGCTGTGCCTACCCCATTTGGGAATAAAGGCGTGATGTATTTACGTATGTAAGTTCGCGCACCGCATCTGTCACTATCTAACTACAAGTGCCAGAGAATAACAGACACTCCAGCTTTAGTCTGAAGATAAACACTGCTGAAAATAGACTTTCCTTGAATCTATGATTGCTTCAGCACTTGTGAAGATTGCTACCAAAGATCTCTGCTAGCCCATTGGAATCCGCTGGTTCCCTGGCCTCCGAGGCTGCCCTACGTGTCGACCTTGATTAATTTAGCCCCATCTGCCGGAGCAATAGCATTCACCAGTACCATGCAAAAGGGACCGCCCTGACACTAATTTGTACTTGGGAAGTTTAATTTATGAGTTTCGACATGTCCCAACTAGAATTGTTTTAGTTTTGGGTAGGGATTCGAAAGAGTTTCAGTGTCTTTGAACAAGTCTAGGTTGTGATGAACTGTTATTGTGTGTAGATGTACTTTGCTTTGTATTAAATCTTGAGTTATACTCAACAGTGATGAGTCATCATCATCCTCATCATCTCGGCTTTAAGACGTCCACTGCGGAATATAAGATCTGATAATAAACTAAAACCTAGGAAGAAGATTTTTTTGTCGACTACATTTGATTAGTCGTCTTAATTTTTAGCTTATACCTACATCAGTGGTATTCTCTTACGTACCTAACTAACTTAACCCGTCGTTTCCATACAATATGACAATTCGTTTTGACAGCGACGTCGAGCTCATTTTGCAATTGACTACACGACTTGACGGTGACTGTTAATTGTGTGTTGCAATCCGTCTCTATTGTACCTCTTAACTTAACAACTAGAAACATGGTAGAAGTGGCCACGAAACCGTTAAATAGTCATGGATCGTCTAGCGTTTCGTGTGCCCTGCTTACCCCTCTGGGTAAACAGACGTCATGTATGTATATGTATGTATGTATTTCTTGCAAAAGATCTCCCTTGTCCTGACTAGGGAATGGTTGAGAACGCAAAAACCACAGTTTCATATATTTTGTTACACATAGTGATCAAGGCATGCAAGCAAAACATGTAACTTATGCATACCTACTTATATTATGCTCCCATGATATGATATGAGGGATCGCAGTTGCTATAGCACCATGAAGTTACTAATCGTAAAACATAGTAAACAAAGGAAATAATAAAATTATCGAAACAAGAGACTTTGTATGTATGATTATATAATTTGAACTTCAGAATCCTGAATAACATGGTTGAAAAAGTGCATACTGTTTACTTACATTATTACGTATAGTATCTGCACCATTTGCGTCGTTTACCTACCTGCTAGTGTATATTTTTTATATGTTTACATTTCTACTCCATTATATCAAACATTTACTTATCGTTTGTTCATAATGTAACCTTATAGAGTTTAACATTAACATAACATTGGTAGAGAATGCGTGTCCAATGCAGTTATTTATCTGTATATCTGACATCTTACGGTGTTGGATTACCATTAAAGCCATTTATTTATATGTATAGGCGCCATAATAAAAAAAACTGAGATACATATTCATAAAATACGTATTCATAGTTAAGACAAGACTGTCGGTCTGTCAACAGTCGGGTTATAAACACCAATATTTCAGCGTCGTGGTTCACACCAAAACCAACGTTCGTGTCATACCGCATCCTCGTAGTATTCGTGATTCCATGCGATAGTGGCCGGTTCGGTTTGATCCATCGCGTCTCCCGTAGGCTCAATCCGTCCGACGAGGGTCGACGGATCTCGGCCTTAACGTTACAAATTGGACAACTTATACCACCAGAAAAACCGGCCCATATGGAAATTTGTTCTGGCCCCCGGAGAGCGGTGCTTATACCGCGGCTAGCTAATTATACGTAGGTATACAGTCATATTATTACAACATACATCACGCTTGTATTCTCAAATGGAGTAGGCAGAGCACACGAAACGTGACAGAAAAACCATATTTATGATTTTTTAGTGTCATAGTGACAGGATGCTACGGTGTTAGCCTGTCGCCTAAAGCACACTTAAACGTATTTCCTTAGTTGCCTCTTACGATATCTACGGAAGAAACGGAAAAGTGTTACTCTATCCGGACACCACACAGGACACTAAAACACACACAATAAAAATAAGCTTCGATAAAAGTTCAGACTGCTAACTTTTGTTATAGTCCACGTTACACCAAATTATTACAAAAAAAATACAGATGCTCAAAAAGTGGTGATTTTGTGGCTACAAATCGTGCGCAAAATTAAGTAGGTATTATGCACCTGTAGGTATTTGACTTTTCCATTATTTCAATTCACTGATGCTCTAAATCTTATGCACGAAACTAAAATAGTTGTAGATTTACTTATTTATTTAACACTTCATTTACTTTTTGAGTTTGTCAGTAGTCATCTCAACAATTTTAATAAATCAGTTTTTGCACCTGCAATGTTATAAATTACATTCACCATCGACAGTTTCGTCGATGAAACTTAAAAAAAAAAACTTTAAAACATATTATATTTTGACGGGTGGACGGATGGATACCAATACCACCTACTTCATAATAGAGTTCTGTTGCCTTTCAGTGCGGAACACCAGTGAAACAAAATACTGTGTAGCTGGATATTAATTGTGGCTACCTACATAAAATATTTGAAAAGCGTAATAAATTCACCAAAAATGTGTTTGATCTTTTAAGCAAAGCTTTCATTACATACCCGAGGGCATAGGGAGCGATAAGTTAAACTTTGCACTGGAAAACTGTTTAAAGAAATCGAGTGAGATTCAGTCGAGTAGGAAGTGTAAACACGGAAATTTATAAACGTTTCGAATTAAATACTTAAATTATACATCCTAATTAAATTTATGGGGCTGAGTAGACACCTAAAAGCGAGACTGCAAAATACGGTCACTCATTAGGTACCTGATTTATACACTTATTCTTTAGGATATGTGCCTAACACAACATGTTTGTAACTCTACGATGGGGTAGACAGAGTACACGGAACGTGACATTGATAAACCATCTCTATTTCACGTTTCGTAGCCACTTCTTGCATTTTGTTTGGTATATTAAACAGATGAAAGAGATTAAAATAGTGACTGGTTGCTGACCTGTCGCTTAAAACATATCTTTAAAAAAAATTGGTTGGTTTGGAAAGGACGTTTCTTTTTTGTGTGGAGTTGATGATTTTACGTTATTATTGTGTAGATTAGGCAGCTATCAATAGTAAATAAATATTTAGCAATACAAGTCAAACTCCACAGCAATTAACAGGAGGTAATAGAGCCCACGTCACTCAGTGCAGCGCAATCCACAGGCGATTTAATGAAACAACCAAAAGAAAAATAAAGTGAGAATTTCAGCACGAATTCACTAATGAAAGTTTTAAATGACCGACAAAAGGCAAAAAAACTCGTGACCTCGTTATTTAGAAGCACCAATTTGGCTTTTGCATCCCGAAAATGCCGTGAATGTTATTTTGGATCTTATCCCGTAACGCGAAGAAGCGATTCTATGGTGCGGCTTGTTTTTGAGCGCTGTTAATTGTGGTCAGCGTAGGGGAACTTTTTTAAAGTTTTTTTTTAAATCCGGATCAAAACAATGGTTTGCGAATTTCATAAAAGGGTCCGGGGCGTCGACAACAACTTTGACAATGGCCCGATCCGAACAATAAATCTTGCGAATCGATCTCAAGTTGGGCGGGGTGATTAAAATGTAAGCCCCATTTTGGAATGGATTACTTGGCCTTTGTAACAACTCGTAAGAACTTTTTGTGTAAAGTTTTTGAAAAATATCACTCTGTGTAACTGTCGTCGCCATGAAAAATATCTCTTCGCAGTTTTTACTAAGTATGTAATTAGAACGTATGAAGTTTAGATAGAAGGGTGAAAAAAAAGAGTATAATGTATTTGTAGCTTGGAAGTTTTATTTTTCTCAGAATCACGACCCCTATCAATCTAAAAGATGTAAAAGTATCATTGATGAGAATTTATACTACCTATGCGGCTTAAGTGCATGAATAGACGGGTGGTGCGCTCATATGGAAAGGGAAAATTTAAACATCGTATTCCGGAATATATTATGTCATATAATATTATGCTCTGGATGTCGCCGGCGACTTTTTTCATACATACATACAGTCATAGATGTATATCTGTCATTAAGAGGGTTACGTAACTGAAACAGAAACAAATACAGAAAATATGCAGTCGCACGACTTTGTTTATGGAATGCGCTGGAAGTCCCGCGGATCCGTGGGCATCCGCGCGCATCGTTAGAGTTTCTCATGCGATAATAAGTCTTAGTGTAATGAAAATAAAGTTGAAATTCTCATGACACTAAACTGCGCTCCGCTACGCCACGCTGCGCTGCTCTTCTGGTGTGAATTGAGCCTAAGTATGTTTTTTGAATCTATCTAATGATGTGTTTTACTTTAAAAAAACACAGATTTATTTATTACAACTTCTTAGGTCCTTTGTTGTTTTGTCTCAAAGGCAAAAGAAATACATAGTAAATACCTATTTTTAGTAATAATGAGAAACAAATTATTTTTATTTTAGTGAGCAGTCAAAGCCGTAGCAATTGTACAAAACGTGTAATAGTAACTCCAACTTGTAACTAAACTTCCCATCGGCAGCAGGGCCGACTGACCCACAAGTTGACTTGCCAGTTGTTGACTTCCTTGTTCGGGCAGTTACTCGTTTGCCGTTGTGTTAGGCAACTACACGCCACAACTTTGGTACCTACTAAAAGTATAAGGTACCTATTATGAAATAATTTGAAAATATTGGATATTTGACAAGACAGCCAAGAACAATTAAGAAGAAAACTAGTTGTATTTTTTTCCTTAAAAACGTCCCCCGTTCCTTTCTTTTTAGTTTTTTACCGTAACACAATTTTCTAGGACACCTGATGGTTTTGGTGTTGTTTAACTAGGTATCTTCAAATAAATTCACATTGGTAATTTTGTCCAATGCAGTAAAGGTCACAAAGTACTAACTATTTGTAGTATCATAGATAATTAGATTATTACAAAAAGTGTTATTTTATTAAGGATACTAGTTCAAACATCTTTAAAAAAAAACAGCTAGGTCTGTAGAACTACCTCATAAATCGACTGATTATTATGAACTAGCTGAATAATCTCTTGCTGTGCCTTTTTTTACCTTCTCTACAGGATGTATCATACCTGTTAAGAGCGTGCAAACAAAATTCGGTGATTTTGATGTTTTTCAAATGCTTTAGGAAGCTATAAATCCTTAAGTTTTTAAAGAAAAACTACTGTAACATATAAATAAACTCTTTTTCTAGGGATTAACGGAAAAAAATATTTTATTAGCAACACAGATTTCTTTTACTTAGCGAATTTGTTGAAGGATTTTCACAAAAATACGCGTCAGAGCTGTCTTTCACTTGAAAATTTTCCATTAAAATTTACCATAAACGATATAAACTTGTTATTATCTGATAGACAATATAGTCTACTGGGGATTAACGGATTAACATGAATCAAATTATTGGTTTTTATTATTCAAATATCATTTTACATAATTTGAAAGTTGAACCATTACTTTATTTTTTTTCTCATTGATTTTAATGTAATTACAAATGAAACAATTTTATTGTAAATTTACAGAATATGTTTAGTCTAACCATATTTTTTTCATGGCTAAATATGAGTTAATTTACTTTTCACGATTTTTTAAACATTGGTCCAAAACTACTAAGGTCAGGTGGGGGAAGAGAAACGCAGGGATAAGAGGGCTCTACAGACCATAATCACTCATAACTCGACGAGTTATGGTCTGTGGTGCCTCTTACCCCTGCCCTGCCCCTGAATTTCTCTTCCCCCACCTGATCTTATATTACGTTCGTAAAAAATGTGTGCGCCCTCTTAATTCACACTTACGGGATACTTTTGCATTTAAGAAGTCCTCTATTTTTTATAAATGTTTGTAATTTATTGCCGTGTGGTATCGGGATAGAATAACTCCTCACCTTTTCTTCCGTGGATGTTGTAAGAGGCGACTAAGGAAATAGGTTTAGGTATGTTTAAGCCGACAGGCTAGCAACCTGTCCCTATTTTTTCTACCTCTTCCATCTTTTCAAACCTAAAACTATGCTGGAGTGGCTGCGAAGCGTGACATGGTCATAATCCCATGATTTGTCTATGTCACGTTTCGTGTTTTCTGCCTACCCCACTTGGGGACACGACCGTGATTGTGTGTATGTATGTATTGTACCTTATTTATACCCCAGTGAATTATCGAAATATTACAGCTTTTACAGCTTGTACACCAACTCTGCTGACGCCTGTACTCAGTGTCCTTAGGTACCACAGATTAAACATTCCGCGGCGGCGGCTGTCGGCCCGGCTCCAATTACACCGGACCGCGGGCTTGATTTCTTTCCACTTCGAATTAAAGTGTCGAAAGGGAGTTTGTGTTGTTTTTTAAAACGTTGCAACTGCTGGAATTGCTGTTTTCCTGGTAGCGAGCGTGCGGCGAGGAATGATTTCTTTAAACATATTGCTTACAGATCGACCAAAAAGGGTAGAAATTGAATGAAGGCACTTTCCACTTTATTAATTTATATTATCATCATTTTGAGGAGCAGGTGCAGACCCAGGAGGAGATGGCGGGACGACCTGAATAATTTTCAAGACGACTGGCAGGTGCATTCTCGGGATAGGGACGAGTGGCGTAAAAAAGGGGAGGCCTTTGCCCAGCAGTGGGAAATACTAGCCTAGAAAAAAAAAATGTTTTATTATATTTATCAGTTTTATTTTTTATTATATTTAGCCGTGGTAGCCCAGCGGTTTGACCTGTGGCCTCTCAAGCAGAGCGTCGTGGGTTCAAACCCCGGGCTCGCACCTCTGAATTTTTCGGAATTTATGTCCGATATCGAATTTGATATTTACCACGAGCTATTCGGTGAAGGAAAACATCTTGAGGAAACCTGCACACAGCGACGAAGCAAGTCAATGTTGTGTGTGAAGTTCCCAATCCACACTGGGCCCGCGTGGGAACTATAGCCCAAGCCCTCTCATACTGAGAGGAGGCCTGTGTCCTGCAGTGGGACGTATATAGGCTGGATGGTGGTGGTGGATATTTATCAGTATCACCACAATCATCAGCACCATAATCCAGCTTGTGCAAACCCGCTTAATTGCTTTTTATGTGACATGGCTTGGTCTATAGTAATTTTGCCACCCTAGCGCTACTAAGCCAATGTGACGTGAGCACGTAAGTGACATGAGACTGCCATCGCGCTAACTTTTTGGATTTGTGTGTGAAATTGACTACGAACTATTCGGTGAGAGCATAGAACCTAGCAAAGCCATTGAAGATTGTGTGTAAAACTCCCAATCCGCATTAGCCTGCGGGGTAGTAGGAAATCGTTTGTATTTCCGATTTAATCCACGTATTCCCTACAGTAGGTACACGGCTGCTAGCCCTTGATTATTGAGCTGCTAAGTATAATGTTCAATCCTGCAGAGAGAATCGATATGCGTCCCGCGAATTTTGCTACACCTGCTTTTACCTTAATCACTGAATATTTCACTGCCAATCAGCTTAGATCAGCTTATGTTGTTTCCAAGATTAAACGCTTGAGGCAACTTTTGGGCGTTTCAACCGCTTTGATTATCGATAGAGGTTTGTTTCACTTGAGATTTCAATTGTTTCTCTTAAGCAGTATATAGTTCAAGTGGTTAATTGAAACATGTCATTATTAACTACACTTTATTATTCAAGAAAAAAAATGAAACACGAGTATATTAACAGGTTCAGATTCAACTAACTTTACGTTCGGCAAGGCCATAATATAATATTCTAGTCATGTTAAGTCATTTAATTGTACAAACATGGGGCACAAACAAAAGGTGCAATGATATTAAAAAAGTAAAATAGGTTTTGTCTAAGATTTAGTGTTCTTTAGGCTTTATTATATTTAGAATTTATTTAGGCTGCATTTATGTTTAATACAAAGGCAAAGCGTTCTTAAATAAAGTGATCCCTCTGTCTACCTGCTTTACGTACGTATCCTTAGCTCCTGAATTGGGCGATATACCGTCACAGTTCCATAATTAATGTGCCGCAGACAGAAACTACACAAAGTCGGGTTATAATTCATCTGAGTACCTGTGGGCGAGATTAATTTCACTGTGACATGTCATTTGGAAATAGCTGGCGGGTTTACTAGTAAGTTGATGAAAAAAAAATGAATGAAAGTGTTGTGTGATATAGAGGAATTCTACAGCTAGTTTGAGAATTAGAATTAAATGAAAGTTAAATATTAATATTAAATAAATAGGTGCCATACCTACCCTACGTTGATCTACAATACTCACTGTTAAAACAATATTATACGTACTAGGTAAAATTCTCAGCAGATTTTAGTAGTATCTCTAAATCACAAATTAAACATTATTAGAAAGGCACAAACATTAGGTATTCAAGCACAAAAACGATGAGCAATGCTCTTCCTTTGACGTGATTTCATTTAGCTTTGTACCACTTAGATTAGGTTTAACTGCCTAGAGACAGGACAACTTTAATAAGGCGGCATCACCTTTGAATCGGTTTCACTCAGACGGTCAATTTCTATTACTAAAGCGCTCATGTGACGTTACAGTAGGTAGAGGAAAAGTGGCACGATTAGTTTTCATACAAATGCAGGAACTCACAGTATCTATTTCGATATAAGTCTGTGGGTAGCACACTTGATACTACTGTAGCTACTGCACCATTTCATTGGAAATATGTATAGGAGACAAGAGCTAATAGTACACTAATAACGAAGCGGAAAAATATTATGTTAAAAACTTTTGTATTTGCCGCAATGTAGTCGAGACCCTTTGCGACGTTTACTGACCCAAATCCATGTCTGGTATCGCCCGTGCCTTCTACTTGAATAACCAAGTTATCCCAACTTTTGATGTATCCCTCAAGTTTATCAAGAGAATTCCCCCACTTTCACAATTTGACGTCGGCAGGGTATTCACAGATATTATTTTGCGGCCCACCGATAGTTTTTATCAACAAACTTTTAGGAGCGCAACCCTTTTCAATTGTTGGCCGCTGGGCGATTTTGGTTCGTATAGCTTCTGAAAACGTTGTTTATGGGGGCGGGAGTTTTGTTTCGCTTATTGGTTGTTTGTATTCGAAATTTAATCGAAGCGCCGTTATTATACTAGTCGAGCAATGTTAATGGGAGGACGAAAACAAACTCTATTTTCCTATAAGTCCGGCTATTGGTCGAGTTTGTCAAATTAGAGCGCCAATTCTGCGAGCTTGACGGGTTGACAAGTAATAAACATTCAGGCTCGAGCTGGAATAGACGTTGCGATGTTTTTTATTAACTTATTTTTTGAGAACGCTGTACTGTAGTACCTACTTTCTAGCCTTTTACTTGATGTAAACACAAACAAAGATTTTATGAAATACCTATTGTACGAGGAGTAAAATTGTTTTAAAAGTGTTATGTACCCACTGTATCCGATACAAAACAAAACTAATTTATCATATAAAATGAAGATTTATTAATAATAGTAACGTATGTTCAAACCTCAAAGCGGTTTGTTAATTGAAAAATAAATTGCAACTTTGATAAAATAAGCGCAGTTTGTTTTCCCGTGATATCAACTGCTTTGTTAACTACAATTTTAACGAACATGATGACTTCATTTCAATTTGCAAAACTTTGCGAAGGTATGTTTTCAGGTCTTTTATATCCTTAAGTGTTTTTAATTTTCCTGGCTATAAGCTATAAGCTATTGCGTCCGCTTCGTACGTTTGTATTCGACGACTAAAGTCCTACAAGCTCGTCTCTCGTGGTTTTCATCTTCGTGTTCCACAAAGAGCAGGGGAGTGCTGGTCGGAGCTATTGCCCCCTTCAGCGGGTTCCTCCGCTGGCCACGACTCCAGGTTTCTGTGTTAGGTCCTCGGGCCTCGGTGGTTACGTCCAGGTCTTCGTCTTCTCCGCCGGTGAGGTCAAGCGTAATGGGACCAAGACAAGCTCGTCCGCGACCGTCCTTACGATTGAGAGGCGGTGGAGGGGGCGAGGTAGTACGTCACAGCAACACACGAAGGTAAAGTCATCGGTAATGGACAAAGAATCAGTAATGGACAATGATTCTTATTTACTACCCACTAAGGAAAAGTAATTTGTTTTACAACAATCAATTCACAACTCTATGGTCTTTAAATTATGAATGAAGTGTCCATCACTGGTGCTTGTCAGCTTAAACCGTCCATAACTGGTGCCGTTACCTGATGTTGTTCCCCGCCACCCCTGCAGTCACCGCTGACGTCGGAAGTACCTCACTCCATCATCGCAGCTCTTAACTATATTCGTGTACGAACTTATTGGACTATAATCTTCACAACATTATCCGTTCTTGTCTGAACGTCATTATAAAGTTAATGAGACGTAGCCTGCCAATGCCAATATTTCCCTAATCAAGGTGAATCCGTAGATTGACGCGTGGTGTCAGCTTTAGATTAGAATAACAGTTTTCCGGTTCTTCCATGGATGCCGCATGAGACGACTACGAAAAGATGCACGGCAACGGCCACGATTTTCTGACGCCTTAAGAGAGTATATAGCTAAGTCCACACCAGTGCGCTTTCACGTTCACCTTGCGTCTTACTCTGACGTATGCCCGTGGAACCACCAACAACAGCGCGTGTCGCCAGCGCGTTTTCATTGAGGACGGATCTAATTTCAGCGCATGCGCTGTGGTTGCACGGGCATGCGTCAGACGAAGACTCAAGTTGAACGTGAAAGCGCACTGGTGTGGACTTAGCTTATCGCACGCTAGTCAACTCGCATCTTGCCGTGCTAAGCTAGTAGGTAAGGTTTAGGCAAAAGGCTAGCAACTTGACACTGTTTGTTATATACTACTTGCATCTATATGTTTAAACCTAAATTTATGCAAAAGTGTCAATGAAAATTTAATTAGTCATACATTTGTTTAAGTATAATTTTGTGTTTTGCCTACCTTATTAGGGAATACAGACGTGAACAGCTCTGAAAAAATATATGGATCTAGAAAAAACCCGTGGTTTGTTTCTTTACATTGTTGGTAGTACAGAACAGGGCGACTTCGTTCACAAACAATACCGGACGCAAATATGTAGTGTAGGTACTCCACAATGGTTTCGCTTTTCCTTCAAGCTTGGTCCACAATTGGAGGTATTTGTGACCCGTAGGTTGACTATGTTTTCAATATAGCATTTTCCAATAAGTGCTTTAACGTAGTCTTAATAAAAGTACCTAAAGAAAGTGTTACTACACTTGTTTAGGTATCAAGTAAGTATTAAAAGTATTTGAGTCTTTTGCTTGTTAAATAAGTAATGAAGTTCATTTTGCTTTCCTACAGGCCAAGTGGACAAGAAAACTTGACCATATAACATCATTCAAATCAATACAATACAAATCTCTTCTTTCTCAGCGTGGTTTTACCTACCGTTGGACATTCGCCTTTCCAATATTTTGTCCATCCAGAAATCCAGATTGATAATCTGTCTTTCTCTTTCAGATGGGTTCTGCTCTCTTCGTAATGTCATGAGACCATCGTGCAGGCAAACAATACAATACGCTTTACTAAACAATAATAATGACAAGTAAATTGCCTTAAATACTGTTGATATACGTATCTCACATCGCTTACCAGCCCACCAGGTTACTGAGGTGGGTAACTTTTTTAATGGTATATATTTTTGGGTTATCGTCTTTATCGTGATTCCTTTTTGTTTTCGTTCGTGACGTCATGTGATTTGATTATTAAGAACTGCCTGTAAAGTGCGTATTTAATGTAAATTTTCCTTTAGCTTTAGGTTTCCAGGGTCGCATGAAAATGAGCGTTGCGGCTTGCAGCAATAATACTCGTATCATGCTGAGCGCGACCATTTTGGCGCTATTTGGCACGAAATAAATCTATTGTATTGCATGCAAAGCATTAAGTTAGTATTTATTATCAGTATAAAATTTCTCTTAGTACCTACCCAAATGTACGTTTTATTTCTTACGTCTTTGTTTCTTCTCTTTCTTAAAATATGTAAGAGACATTAATAAAGACCGAATCTCACGGAAATACAACCAAACCTTTGACTCTTAAAGTTAATTATCCTCCATACCATCTCTCCTAGTAATCCTTGTGGGTTGTGTTGGTCTAACAAGATGAGGACTAGCCTTTATCATCACGTTAGCGTTTTAACCTTGTTACATTTAGGTAATGTCTAGCTGGAGAATGATTAGCCGGCCACGAGCTAGTTCGTGTAGAGATTAACTTAATTAGCTTCCTCTCGCCAACTCTAATTTAATGATGCCAATTCTCTTTCTTGCGTTCTTGACATACTGGCTGTGAAAATATGAAATAAAGTATTTAGGAATGGCTGCCATGGAAGTAAGATCTTTCCGTCCTAAGGCTGGCCGTTAGTACCTAAACTTTTTGTGTATTGCGCTGAATCTGTTTACTATACATTTTTTTTTAGTTTGAGTAATATAATTGTGACACATTGCTAGCTTATAGCCTAAAACATACTTTAACCCGACACCACACGTAACATGATTTATACGAACATTTTAGAAAAGTAGGCTCTAATTTTATTTCAGTAACAGCACAAGTACCTACACAGAAATTGCAAAAGACCTACAGTTAAAATAAAACAAACGATGCACGAGAAAACACTTTAGAAATGTTTATTTAGTTTTAGTTGAATATTAAAAGCTCTAATTTCGGTAATTTGAAGCCCAAAAATCTCGTTGGTTTAAGATAATAATGATCACTGAAAAAAAAAACAATCACGAGATTGGATTCTATCATCTGATGTGATGATATGAGTTCATTCTAACACAGATCGGTGCAATTCGATCTTATGAGAGTAATTTATGAACTCACTTCACATTCTATGCCGGTTTCACATTACCAAATAAAATGCGTCATGTTTTCAACTGCTTGCTATCTTTCGTGACCGTGTGTCCCCGAAGTTATACCTTATAATGTCTCTATTCTAATAGAACATTTATTTTATTGGGGTCTCGGCGGATTCCGAGTAAATTACCTACAGCTTTTTTGTTTGTTTGGCCTAATGGCGATTTGATAAGACGAATTACGGTCATTAACCGACTTCAAAAAGGAGGAGGTTCTCAATTCGACCTAATTTTTTTTTTTTTTTTTTTTTTTTTTTTTTTTTTTTTTTTTTTTTTGTGTGTATGTTACTCGATAACTCGAAAACCCGTGGACCGATTTTCAAAATTTTTTTTTTAATCGAAAGGGTATAACTCGAAATTGGTCCCATTTGCACGACACCAGGATCTGATGGTGGAATCTTGGAGAAATCGAGGGAACTCTTCAAATTTTATATGGAGATGTACGGCGTTTTCGGTAATTTGTTGATGAAGTCAAGATTTTACATTCAGTAAACAGAATACTTTCAAAATATTGCTAACTAGTTGTGCCCGCGACTCCGTCCGCGTGGAATAGTGACAAATTTCCCCCGTTTTTCCTACATTTTCCACTGTTTCTTCGGTCCTTTTGGTCGCAGCGTGATGTTATATAGCTTAAAGCCTTCCTTGATAAATGGTCTATCCAACACAAAAAATATTTTTCAATTCGCACCAGTAGTTTCTGAGATTAGCGCGTTCAAACAAACAAACAAACTCTTCAGCTTTATTATATTAGTATAGAATTGAAGTCGGTTTTTTTTTGTTTAAAATTATTTTCTTTATGGACTCTACTTGATTGTTTTACGGCGGTAGAAGAGGTTGTAAAGTGAAATGTAAACGTTTCGGAACAACAAAATCTTTACTCAAAGTCTACTTTGTTCAGGAAAATATTTAACAGATAATATAAATTTTAAACAATTATTTACTACAGCTTTCTATTTTTAGCAATAGCTTTGACATAAATAATACATTTAACATCGTAGTAAACTTTCAATCCGTACCAATAAATATATAAATGTGAAAGTGTGTTTGTTTGTTTGTTTGTTTGTTTGTCCGTCTTTCACGGCTAAACGGAGCGATGGATTGACGTAATTTTTTAGGTAGAGATAGTTTAGGGCACGGAGAGTGACATAGGCTACTTTTTATCCCGAAAAAAATTGATGTTCCCGAGGGAAAACAAAAATATAGTTTGCTTGATAGATCGATATCGATCGATGATAGATCGATATCAATCGATAACCGATCGATAGATGATAGATCGATGGCGCTATGTGTCGTTTGAAACGAGAAGTTTTCTTATAGTTGTTCTTTATACCGCAATATAACCGAGTTCCACGCAGGCGAAGCCGCGGGCGGAAAGCTAGTATTATATAAATGCGAAGGGAGCTTTCTCTATTCTGATTTCTACGTTTTCATTTTGAAGCTTACATCGTACTGCATCTACTGATTTCGATTTAATTCAGTGTGCAGATAGCTTAAAGTCACGAGGGTATTCTAGTGGATATTCAATTCGTTTAATACAGCTATTTCAAATGAATGCTGAGTAAAAAAAATCATTTTAGACTAAAACAACAGAAGTAGAAATGCAAAATTTTCTATTGCTTTAAAAACATACCGACGACTATTTTCTTAAATAACCTAAGATATCTCTAGGTCTTAGAGGTGATATTTTCTTGGTCATAACCTCACAAAAGACTTGGCGAACACCGACACAAATACAGTAGAAAAAGCTGGTAAGTAATGAAACTTTTAGCATGACACGTAGAACGCCTAATCACTTTCTGTTATGCTATAAACTGTAACGACTCACAAGTTGTGTTACCAACTTTCTCATCTTGTTTTCTCTTGATACGCGGAAAAGTTTTTTGATACAATAATCTAGTTCTTGCTGGTGGATGGATTATTATTTTCTATGTACACGTGGATTACAGACGAAATGAATAAATGTGCGTGTTGATGAGTTACTAGATTAAAATAATTATGCAGCCAAATAATGAGTAAAGAATGATTACATGACTTTGGGACTAGGTGATTGGTGTAAAAATTGTCCAGTGATATATTTATTTATTTATTGTTATTTTCATACTTAAATGTTATTCAATAAATAAACCAGTTAGTCAGTCATAACAAGTAAAATGTTTATTTATTACTTATATGTAAATTGTGGTGTTTCAATTGTTTTTCATTAGCCACGAGAGACAGTAAACGAAGATGAGTGCAGTCTGTGATGCCTTTGTCTACTTAGTGAATGCCAACCAGCCAAAAAATTGAAATTAATCGGTTTCTTCTTTCGAAATATTTTGTATGTAGTAGTATTTCGTAATGTACTGAATTCATAATGCTATCACGGGCTATTTTTTAAGGATGTACGAGTACTTAGGTCATTTAGTTATGGTAGATTCTGAACGTATGGATGAACGTTACGACACGACTGCAGATAAAATTATTACGACTGCGTGAGTTAACATGAGTGAGTCTCACGAATATTCTTTAAAGAACTTCTTGCACATTTTCTGGTGATTAAAACACGCCAGGGCCCAAAGCCCTGTCGACTTGTCGGTAAATAATCCTGGCTATTCGTCTGCAGTATTTTCTGAAGCATTTCTGCGCTTTAATTACGATGTTCATCCGAGTGGTCTTCCTGTGGGTTGACGGCTCCACACTCGTTTTGTTCTTAGATCTACGGTGAAGCTGGATCTCGAAGGCCAAGGTTAACGCTAAAACAAATAATAATATAATAATGTGGCGTAGCTGGAATGGGTGGCACCCGCGGCGGATATTGAAGGTGTCACTCCAAAAATCAATTAGAAGGGTTAAAATAAAAAACAATTTTGATTCATGTTTATGTACCGAAAGTATGACTACAATGTTTTTGTTTTTATAATTTTTCATTGGGTACTGATGTTCACAGTCGGGTGTCACCCTTAGCGGGTGACACGCGACGGACCTCACGGACCGCTCCCGCCGCTCCCCTAGCTACGCCGCTGGTACAAATAGGTACAGTCAACAAGAAAACTATTACTATCCCCACTGAAGCACTAATTACCCCTACATTTCTCAGCTCGACTAATACAGAAACATAATATTTTTCTGCTCTTTGTCTCCTTTGCTACTATCATTTCAAAAACTTCTCATATTAGGCTAAGCGCACACCACGATCTAATAATTGCAACACGATTTTATAACAGGTATTATGATGATTTCTTAATCGTATTTGCGCGCATTGACATCTAAACCCTTACGCTGTTGGGACACAAAAAGAACATGGTGTGTGCTCAGCCTTACTAGTCTGTTAATACCTACCAGCTAATAAATGGCCGATCCCCAACAGGCAGAAGGCGCCTTGCAGCATGCTCAGGGACACCGGAGTGAGGCCCTTCGGCGACTCCACTTGTTGCGTCTAGAACGTAAATTACGTTGGGTTCTCATACCGCCTCGGAGCTATTGATTTGAAACGGCATTCAGGACATTCGGCCGCTATTAATGTGGCTGGTATCTTGGGAGGAGTGATGTAACTGTGTGATGCTTTGTGTGGTTTGTAAATGCATTAGGTGAGTATTTATCACGGTTAAACTGAGTTACTGGACTGCTTTATGAAATCAATTCTGTTGCATGTAGCTGGCACATTTTTGCGCAAGTAGCTTGAGTTACTTTCACAAAAATGTACCAGCTACAGGCATGTGTATTCCCAGCCTTATAAAAAAGAGAGATTTTTTGAAAGACAAAATTATTTACATACATAAGTGAATAAATTTTTCGTATGAAAAAAGCGGGGAAGATCCCAATTCTAAGACTAAATTTTATTCTTGTTTGGTAAAATCGACTCTTAGATCCATAGAAGTAAGTTTTACCTGTGACGTAGTTCCAGAGGATTCCTTTAGTTCCGAGTTGTCCTGGTCAGACTCGCTGACGGGATCTGATCGCCTCGAATGTTCTGGAAGGTTCTTGTATTCGTCCATAGTCATCTTGGCAATGATTCCGGCTTCAAACAGTGACATAATACTGTAAGGTAGTTCATAATATTAGGAACAGTATCATTTCATAAATATTTATATTATTATATTATGCTTTTTGTGATATATCTCTATTACTTTTTTGTTCAGTATCAGTAAAGATTGTTAAAAAGCGTTAACAACGTAGTTAACAAGCGTTAAAATTTTTCAATCCACATGACGCGCTCACGTAGAAACTCAAATTCTTTCAAACTGAGAGGAGGGCAGTACCTAGCATTGGGTCTTATGATGATGGTCCATCGCATCTTGATTCCTACTCAACCATAGAACCTATTTTAAGTGCACATCATAGTGACACTGAATTGCTCGACGAAAGAAATCTCCACTTTGGTTATTGTGCCAGTGATTTACAGTGGGTCAGAAATCGGTTGGTTCGAATACACAAAACTCACACTTGATTGAAGGTTTCCAGGTAAGGAGAGCCAATCTGCAGCGCAATGGCCGAGTAACGAGTGTAAAGTTTCTCGCTCAGATGGAAATTGTGCGATCCTGAAACAATATCCGAACTTAGGTTAAAATTACAACTAATTTGGATGGATTTGGTGGTTCTAATATGTAATCTATTTCCGGTTTAACCTCACTGAGTTGAGATAGAAGAGTAATTTAATTTCAGAGTTAGCAGTCACACTTTGTTAAATTTAAATGGGGAAATGACGCCATTTTTTCCCATGGACGTCGTAAAAGACGACTTAGTAATTAGGTGGAGGCATGCTTAAAGCCGGGTCCAGACGAGTGTTAATATTTAATGTAATCCCCCATGTAATGTGACAATGTTACACGAATTGTAAGTGTGGACGGCACTACGTGCATTGCGGTAATGCTCATAGTGTCGTCCACACGTACAATTCGTTACCTTACACGTTACACTCGTCTGGACCCGGTTTTAGACAACAGGCTAGCAACCTGTCACAATCGTTATGCCTTTTTAATCTAATTCTGCACCTAAAACTGTCCATGTAACGTTTCGTATGCCATTGTTACGTGTATGTATTGTTTGTGAATTAATTCCGGTAGAGCGCGAATTCTTCTTTGTTACCTTAATTTGGAACGTACGAATTAAAACCTCAGAGTGCAAAGCTAAATTTGTGTGCTTCTTTTACAATTTTGATTACGAATGTTCCGCAGATTTTTTTCGAGCACATGCCATGTCATAATAGGTAGGGTAATCGAAAAAAAAAAAACGATGAGTTTGGTAATTTAAGCAATCAGAATTAAAAATTATGAAACTTATTTTAATACTGAACAAAGGGATTGCCACCTTTCGCATCCTTTGAAAATTCACGTGTTTTTTATCGTCCTGAAAAAATATTCCACACCATAGCACTAGTAGATATATTTTCAAATAAATATTGCAATAATCATTGCTCATTGCCATCACAGAAAATAGGGTGATTTAGCCAGTTATCGGCCACTTAAGCGAAATTTTGAGTTCAGATGCATTTTTTTCAAAGATTTTATCGAAAAAAAGTAGCTGTTGTAATTTTTATACACTAAAAATATATTGCAGTTTTTGATTTTGTACTTTATTTGCCCATCAAAAGCGTGGTTTTTTTTTTATTGTTAAAAATATCAAAAGGCGGCGATTTAGCCGGCTATCGGCCCCCTGTTCTAGCTAACGGCCGTTTATTTAACTAGCTATCGGCCACCAGTTTGCGTTTGTAAAATGAGTCTTATTTCAAAAGCGATAAGATTAATTTTAAAGAAAACAAATCAATCGTAATTATTAATATGTTTTATCAATTATTAGACATATTTTAGGATTTTTTATAGGAACTTTGATCATAATATGGTAGTGATAAATATTAAAATATATAATAATTTTCAGTAGCATTATATTTCTCATTAAATTTTCGGATAATTCATTATATGTGGCCGATAGCTAAAAACATTCTTACCTATTATCGGCTATGTTTAGGATAGTGGGCCTGGATTAGTGGCCGATAAATCACATTTCAAAGACTAGTTTTCGGCCGTCTTTTAATCAATTCCTTTTAAAATATGTTTACGTCAAACCAACAAAAATGGCTATTTTACACTTGCAACAATACGTTGACAAGATTTGATTTAAAGAATAGTTTGATAAGATACATTTGTTTAGCTTTTTTATTGACGGCCGAAAACTCAACCAAATGTTGCAGTTCATCGGCCACTCTAATTTAGCAAGGCCGATAAGTGGTTTAATAAAATTTAGCTATCGGCCGTCAAATTCGAAACAAAAGAAAGACAATTTTAGTGATGTTTTTGTTAAGAAGCATGCGGCCGACGTCTAAATGCAATACTGAGCTTGTATCAAAATAAGCATTTAACGACACTTTTACATGATACATTCTCATTTAGTAGTGAAAATAGTTAATCCAAAATAAGAACCCATTCGTGACTTATCGGCCGGGGGGCCGATGACTAAGTAGTTCGGCTAATTTGAATCCAGTAATCCGACCACCACATTTTAAACCATTTTATTGATCATTTTACAGATTTAACTCAGAATAGTATTACTTCAACTAATAAACTACGCGTACAAGTTATAACAATGTGTCCAAAATCAAGTAAACAACAATTTATCTTACCTTCAATAAAATGTTGCCCACTATTTATTTGCTAATTTTGACACATCTCTACACCGGTTAATCTTGGTTCGCGCGCTGACGGGACATTAGAAGCAATATTAACTTAATAATTTTAGGAGGCGTAGATGATAAAACACTTTATTTGATAAAAGTATTTTTTTGAAAGGGTGAGGTCAAGTTTTCTTATTATTGCATTATAACTGAAAAATGGCCGATAGCCGGGGGGGCCGGTAAACTGGCTAAATCACCCTACCTATGCTAATTATTCAGTCTAGTAAATTTCGAATCGTAGTGTCACCAAGTTTTTATAACCTGTACCTTCTGATCTAAATGTGCCCAGTCACCCGTTTGAATTTGATATTTTATATTCACAAATGTTCATAACGTCTGAGAAGCGATAGCGTTGCAAAAGTATTTGGAAATGAAATGTTAGCAGAATTTATATTGTCAAATCAAAAATGTTAACTGAGTTACTGTTAAAGAAAGTCGAGGCTTTTAATTTTTTTGATAATTTATTTTCGAATAGTTGTTGAAATGTTTAAAAAAAAATTCTAAACTAAATTGATGCAAATTTTTGCAGGGCGAGGTGTTGGTTACGTCTAATACATCTTTAAACAGCTGTGTGTTGTAATAAGTGTCTATAGATATATAATAGAGCTAGAGTGAGATTGCCCTGTAATTTGTAGACATATTTTTAAAGTGTACATTTTAAAAACTAGACTCACATTTCCGGGATTTCGAATTTGAAAGGCTTTAGGAGTATTTTGTCAATCTTTAGAAAAGGCTTAAGTCATCTTTTCCTTTGTATTTGTTTTTGAACTTTCCATAAATTGAGACTAAGCAATTATTAAGAACCTAATAAGTTAAGCAATTTAGCTGCTCAAAAAGCCTAAGAATAAGCAAAACAATTATCTTATGTTTTGTAGAGGTCTTGACTTCTTTATATAGAACTGGAGTCTATAAAAAACTCAGGTCCCTGATATGTTGCGAAAAACTCAAGCTGGTATGCAATTACGAGAACCGAAAAACCATAGTTATAAGTGACGACTCTAAAGCCAATCATTATTAACACTTGTCTTGCTGCTGTATAGTACCTAGTGTATAATGATTACCAAACCACTCAGTGTCGTAGTAGAGGGTCTCCCGCCCCCCCAGCACGAGCCACACGCCCACCTCGATGCTGGATAGCAGTGGATCATCATCATTAACAGCCGACATGGACAGAGGACATAGGCCTCCCCCAAGGATCTCCACAATGACCGGTCCTGCGCTGCCCACATCCAGTGGCTTCCCGCGACTTGCACCAAGTCATCAGTGGATGATGCTTACCAAACCGCTCGGTGTCGTAGTAGAGGGTCTCCCGCCCCCCCAGCACGGCGACGCGGCGGCGCGCGAGCACGAGCCGCACGCCCACCTCGACGCTGCTAGCAGTGGATGATGTTTACCAAACCGCTCAGTGTCGTAGTAGAGCGTCTCGCGCCCCCCCAGCACGGCGACGCGGCGGCGCGCGAGCACGAGTCGCACTCCCACCTCGATGCTGCGCACGCGCTGCACGCGCTGCCGCTTCATGAGACGCGCCAGCCGCCCGTACACGCCGGTACCATTCTGCAAAGAACAGGTCACAGAATGGGTAGCTAAACTCCAATATACCAGAATTTGCTGAAATACAGACTTCTGTTTTGCACTGCAGCCTCTTGACGACCGAGATCCCACATAAAGGACATAGTGTTGTATTATTTTTAACATTAAATTCGAATTCAATCATACGGTCGTCAGAACAAAGAAGAACTGGGCGTGTCATCGTAACATGTTCATAGAGTATCACTTATTTGCAATTATAACCGGCAGCCTGTAAAACAAAATAGGTACCTGTAAGATAGCCAAAGAAGCGCTGTGCCTTTCAACCACGAGCTCGTAACCTCTGTTCTTCATGGCCTCCTCTAGGGCTTGCAAAGTCCCAATAGCTGGCTCCCTGGCCGGCCTGGCCAGCAAGCTGGTCAGATTTGCGGAGTACATGTCGCCTATGACGTAGGTGGCTCCGAGGGATATGAGGACTGCGACTAAACGGGCCTTGTGGGTGCTGGAGGGCTCCTTGCTTGATGCTAAGAAAATGAATAGATACATACTTCTTTCTTTCATGGGGGTGGCAGAACATAATATTAAACGTGACACAGACAAAACAATAACTAGTTTACGATTCGTAATCACATAAATTTTTATTAGATTTAGTGAGTACAATAGTGACAGGTTGCTAGCCTGTCACCTAAAACATATCTTGACCTACTAACTTGCAAGGGGAAGTTTAACTTGTAAGAATTACGTTACATGGTGTCTGAACCCAAGACCAGTTACAAAATGTGAGATCATCGCAACAAATAATTTGCAATGTCAAAATAAAATCGATAACACTGCATAAAATGGTCATCACCAACTCACACTGCCTCAAGAACAGAGAAGTGGTGAACCAGCAGCAGTTGCTGAACAGAGCTAGCTGGTTCTTGCGGTCCTTCTGCCATAGCGACGGCGCCGCGATCACCGCCCAGAGGGCTGGCCCCGTCGCCAGCAAAGTGGCCAAGACCAACGGCCATACCTGAGCGATGAGAATGGATTAATAAAACTGATCGAGTGCGCTTCGGACTCGTGCTCGATGGGTTCCGTACCAAACGAACAAGTTTTTTGTAATTTGTATCACCATTCTTGAGATACAGCCTAGTGACAGACGGACGGAAGAACAGCCAAGTTTCAGTAATAGGGTCCCGTTTTTACCCTATTAGAACGGAACCCTAAAAACCATAGTTCAAGGCCTAAGGACCCTTGTAATATTATGTATGTGTATGGTTCCCTTTGCATTGCAAGTAAAACAAAATCCGCGCAAACGGAGATGCGGGCAACAGCTAATTTACTACAAAATGTCATTTCATATCGTTTCGCGGAATGTGAATGTTGTTACGAAGTGCGCAAATCGTAAGCAAAGTTCGATTTTCGTGTCACAAACTCTCTTACAGAGGTAGCACGGAGCGTTCACCCAAACTATTAAAGTTCGCCGTCTGTGCCCTCGGGTAGCAAGTTCCAATTTGATAACAACCCAATGAATATGAATAATTTCCCGAATCTTCTCTGTGGAAGCTGTGTAATCTGACACTCATAATAATCTTAAAATTGGTCTCAGTTCGTGTTGCAATAAGAAAGTAGTGTGCCTCGTTATACAAAATGTAGCCACTAGATCTCAGAGCATATAATATCTGTGCACTAGATACATACACAAACTGTAATCAAAGCTACAAACCCGTTGTACTTACGTAGAGGGTAAAAACATGCTAAGATCGTATTTAAAATCACACGGAATTAATATAAACAAAGTAACGTCATTGTCAATCTGGCATTTCAGGGGATCTTATGCCCCCC
>BHDV01009455.1:0-22332 GCA_005406045.1 Adoxophyes honmai
TTTGCCGAAAAAAATTGCCAGGCTTGACAATGACCCATCTAAACTGTAGTCAATTCGCGTCAAACCCTTGATTAGTCGAGTAGTGTGGGGTTTAGAATATCACTTCTCAATTTCTTGCGAGGATGTCCTAAGAGGCAACTCATGCATTATTATAGGATTAGGTATGCTTTAGGTGATGGGCTAGCAACCTCTATTTACTATGTCTCAACTTAAAGTCAAGCTACAAGCAGTTACAAAACGTAATCTAACTTTTGTCGCTGTTTGGCACAGAATTATTCTATTGCATGCGCATGAGTTTCAGATTTATTTTTGGACAAGATCAACAATATTTTTATATCAGTGTAAAATTGTGTTAAAAAAGTATTTTAGGTACTTCCTTATTTATTTTTAAACAGTCATGGTTTTGCCTATGTAACGTTTTATATGCTCTGCCTATTTTCTTTAAGAATACAGGCGTGATTTATTTTATCCTTTCCCCAATAAGACCCAGGCCAGAAAGAGCGCGAAACGATTCACTCCTTAGTAATACATCGCGTCCACAAGCGCTGCGCAAATTCAAAATATCTGTCTGTAAAGGTCACAGCACACATATCAACTCGGAAAAGGATCGTCATCGTATCGCCTTTCGCCTCGCCATCAACCAGGCGTCAACGTCACGTAAATAAAGCGTATCAGCAGCTCCTGTATGTCAACTCGGCCACGGCTAGGCGACACCGCGCTTATGGCTCGCCGACTGCTGGCTGACAAGGACAGGGGCAAGGGTGGACGAAGAGACGTGAGCTCGCGTACGGAGAGACGTAAGCGCGGGGACGACGAGCCGTAAGCGCGGGAACTGCAAGTTGACCACGCACCGCATCGCGGTTCGGAGCCTGTTCCGAGGCGAGGCGGTTACGTTACGATTCCGATTAGTGTGCGTTGCAGTAGGGAGTTTCATACAAACAATACTGAACGACTCGAGGCGATACGGTGGCGATCCCTTTCCGAGTTGATATGTGTGCTGTGACCTTAAGTCGCGTGTGCTGCGAGAGACTCTCATGCTTGAATGGCGCGTGTTGCGCGTGAGTTGAGATACTAGAGACATCTAAAAACCCACGAGAGAATCACGATAAATTCGCCTCTTCTCGACAAACTCTTAAGATCTGAAACATTTAACCGACCCATCACCGTCAGGCACCGCTTAGTTACTCTGTTTTTGTAACGCGAATTTACTCTTATTCTAATTAATAAACTACACTTAATCATGATCGCTTCATTTGTTTAATTGTCGGACTCGATTACAGTGTCTTCACCATTGATTTTCTTTCCGAAATACTTCTCGTACAAGTTTTGAAAGTTTTTATAGACTTCTTCAGCGTTGGCAACGCTCTTTTTGTCGTGTGCAGAGTACTTATGACCGCAGTAACACTCGTGATCTTTACCACAAAAGGCCGGTTTTCCAGACGCCATACATTTCCTTATACAGTTTCTGGCTATATCGAGATTTGGGCAAAAGTGGGCGATATGGTGCCGCAGCGATGGTCGTAGTTTCATGGTATTTGGTGTAGGATTTCCAGTGTCCTTTTGTACTTCTGGAACAAAAAAAACATGTATTGTATGGGACATTAAGGTTCTGATTTCGAAATTACTTCAATTTCACGTCTTGTTTTGTTAGTGGGGTAAATATTCGGGCGTTTGAACCGCTGTCATTATTCTCAACACTTTTTTTATCAATTTTTTTAAGAAATTCGTACAATAAATGTATTATATAGCATCTGTGACTTGTAAATAGGTACACACTAGACTATTATGTACACATTTCTCAAAGAATCAATTACAAGCAATCGCATGTAACTGTAAAATTTAGTTACTAAGTTTCTATGCATGCATCTGTTTAGATGAGAGACCTAGACTCATATCTCCTAAAGGACAGTATACCGAGTATAACAAATATTAGTTACTAGCTGTGCCCGCAACGTCGTCCGCATGGAATAGCGACAAATTATCCCCGTTTTTTTTCCACATTTTCAAATATTTCTTCGCTCCTATTAGTCGCAGCGTGATGTTATACTCGTAATATAGCCTAAAACCTTCCTCTATAAAAAAAAATATATAAATGGTCTATGCAAATATTTTTTCAATTCGAACAGCAGTTTCTGAGATAAACGTCTTCAAACAAACGAACAAACAAACAAACTCTTCCGCTTTATAATATTGGTACAGATTTATGGACTGCTGCATAGTAAAAAGTATCACCAGTGTAATTTATGGAATGCCGAAGGTGAATTTCATAAACAACTGGTTTATTGGATTTGGATATTTTTTGGATTTATCACTTATGTTTCACCCTGTAGTATCTATATCAATTTTTTAGTGTCAATGTAATAATTTGATCGTGGAATAGAGGGTATGCCAGTAGGCATATTTATGGTTTGCACGTAAATCAAGTTAATTACACAATTGCCTTACCTTTATTCTTTTTGTCGCCGTCGTATATAAAATTCTTTACATCTGTGTTCACAATAATAAGCTCTATAAAAAAAAGTATTTTAATTTATAAAAAACTTTTAAAAAAATCATATAAAAAGTACAAAAAATCGCATTGACTCACCAAGTTTTGTCTGGCTCGTCGTTTTAGTTGATTTGTCTAGGCAAGAACATTCTCCTCGGTGACAGAATATATCCCGGTCCCCACAGTGCTCTATACATTCCTTCTCGCCTTTTTTCGTGTAGCAATCACTCGATCGTAAGGAACTGAGGTAGTAATCCAGATCAACAGGGTCTGATAGAAAAGACAAGAAAGCGAAGTCAGTACCACTGGGATAATTACAGGAAAATATTTTTATAAATAACTGATAGAGTGGTATACATTTTGATCACAACCTGACTCTTGTCAGACTCTGTAATTTTTGAAGACCTAACCGTAATGATAGACCCCACATGTATGGGTGTAAAGAAAAAAGGGTTTCTGATCTAACTATGGGGATGCCCAGAAATTTTTTTTTTATTTTTGGATGAAAATCTCAATGCGGTTTACAGAATACATCTACTAACCAAGTTTCAACAGTGTAGGTCTTATAGTTTAGGAAAAAAGTGGCTGTAACATAAGGATGAACAGACAGACTGATAGACAGATGTGACGAATCTATAAGGGCTCTGTTCTTTGGCATTTAATCCTAAATATGAGTGACTTATTTAACACTAAATTTTATTCGCGTTTGATGTAATCAACTCTTAGACGTCTCTAATTTGGGAGTGACGCCATAATCATCATTATCAGAGTAAAATTTACCGCCATTGGTGACACAAATGATATAGGCACAGAAACACACAATAAGAGGTCTTACACCCATGGTGTTGCTTATTAAAAGAGTATAAACCCAACACAAATGCCTTCACTGTGAAATTAACGTTTAATTGATTTATCAGACACTATTTTCATTAACGAAGAAAAATACGCCCGTGAGATGCATTATTAGTACACGTTTGAAGTCATTATTTTTGACAAAGAAATTCTATTGCCGTAAAACGAGTGAGTAGGGACAAGGCTGACATTCAAACCCCTAAATAAACCATTTTTACATTTTAGGTAAACAATTTTATTTATAAATGTTTTATTGATAATTGATTACTTGTATTTTTTGCGGTTTTAGGCCATTACATTACATAACTTTAGTTTCAGTGAGATGTCAATCATTACCCAACTGCACGTACAATCCCTGCTCACCCCATTTTACGGGTACAAATTAAGACTCAATGTCGCTAAAACGTCTTAAAACAACATTAAACGTTAATGACACTTTTCTTTCCTGTGTTACATGAAATTTAACTATTTTCAAATAGCGTCAAACCATTTCCTGGTTAATGATTGGATTACATCCTAATTAATATAGTTGCGTGACTTTTTAACGTTATATGGACGGACAGCAGTAACAAAACGGCAACTTAGTTATGACACTTTTTGCAATACGCAGTTTGTGATTTTAGCTTATTGGTAACTGGTATAGGTCAGTTAACTAAAGCTGGCGCGTTCGCAGTACTCACACTTGTGCAATTTCGCTAAACAGTATGTTTAAAATTAATAATTTTGATCAAATCGGGGAGACTTTTCATGATACGTACGCAGTGCAAAGTCACGCCGCGTGCTAATTCACAGATACTACACAATCCCAATGCGTACGTCTGTTTTACGTGCCAGCTTTAGTTAACTGACCAGTAGTAAGCTGCCAATGGCGTGAAACCCCCGACGTACAGATTCTAAGAATCTGCAGTGGTGTCAGGCTAGCAACCTGTTATAATTATGTATGACTCTTTCGCCAACCAGTGTAAGTGGTTATGAAACGTGAAATATTCACAGTTTCGACTAGGTATATAGCGTTTTGTGTACTGACTCTGCCTACCACATTTAGGAATAATGGCGTGAGGTAGGTATATCTGTTTATCATCATCTGCACTTTTCAATAGTTAACCCATTATGTATAAAATTTAAGAGGACAGGAGTCGCGCCACTTCTCCATACAAACGTAGTCCCCTGTTTTCTCCGTGAATAATGACATTAGAGCTATTTTTTTTTTCATTAAATTTGTATCGGTTGTGGCTATGCCCCTACGATTTGCTTTTATCGGTTTTCAAATTTTTTTTATTTTTTATTTAGAATATCGATAAAAGCAAATCGTAGGGGCATAGCCACAACAGATACAAATATAATGTAAAAAAAAATTGCTCTAATGTCATTATTCACGGAGAAAACAGGGGACTACGTTTGTATGGAGAAGTGGTGCGACTCCTATCCTCTTAACATTAAAATAACTATTCTTTATGTTTGAAACTATCGCACCTAAATTCGAATTATAAAAATATCGCATTCTAAATTCGAGACTTTATTAAGAGCGCTTCCTAAGAGCACTTTTACATTTCATTTTCGAGTCTACCAGCTCTTCGGAAAGACGAAGAAGAAGAATGCGCTGCAAGAAACTTGGCAAAACAATAAAAAACACAAAGTATCACTGATCCAATTGAAAAAATAACGCGTTGGACGCAGGCTTTCGCGCCATCATTGTCCTATACTTTGTTTACGATATTGTTCAATCATTATTTAAATTCGGTACAAATAAAATATACAAAGACAAAACATTAAAAGAAGGGTTTTGCCACAATAAGGATGCTGGTTCAATTGTAATCTTCGAAACATTTACGTCCTATAAATTAAACTTACAATTTACCAATGTTTTACACTATTTTAACTTATTTAATTTAGTATAAAAGACAAATAAGTACGTATTATATTTCAGCTAACTACCCGGTAATAGATCCTTTTTAACGACGAAGAAGCGATCGGAAACGCTCATTAGCAAAATAATGGCATAATAAATCATTCAATAGGTTTATTTTTAGATTCAAACGTCTTTGTTATGCCGCATTCAATAAATCGTACGATATTATTTTTATTTTGGAAGATATTTCAATTGTTATCCCTAATTAGTAGGCATAAAAACAAGAATAATACAATAATTCTGTCAAAAAAACATCACTAGGAGGCACAGGCCTCCTGTAGGTATGTGAGGGTTTGGGAGGTAGATCACACGCTATAGCGCGGATTGGGTACTCCATACGCAAAATTGAACTACTTCATCACTGTGTGTTAGTTTCCTCTCGATGTTTTCCTTCACCGTAGCTCGTGGTAGTCGAACTAGCACCATTAATTTCAAATGTTTTTTACCCCGTGTGGCGTCGGGTCTAAAATAGCACCTGTCCATTTCATTCGTGGATGTCGTAAGAGGTGACTAAAGAAATGGGTTTTGAAATTCTTTAAGCGACAGGCTAGCCACCTGTCACTATTATTACCTCATCCATCTGTTTTCAAACCTAAAATGATGCTAGAAGTGGCTGCGAAGTGTGAAATAGTCATAATCAGAGTTATGTTAGAGTTCTTATGTCTATTTCACGTTTCATGTGCTCTGCCTACCCCATTTGGGAACATAGGCGTGATTATATATTATGTATGTATGTTTTTCTACCAGCCTGCTAATATTACATACATACATACATATCCTCACGCTCACGCCTGTATTCCCAAGAGGGGTAGGCAGAGCACATGAATTCAAAAATCCAGTGCCACGTTTAGCAATTTCAGGGTAACCGGATAATTAAACGTGATATTGCAGTGACAGGTTGCTAGCCCATCGCCCACAATACACTAACCCTTTCCCAGAGTCGACTCTTACGACACCCACGGGAAGAAAGGGGGAGGTGCTATTCTAACCCGGCACCACACGGGGAAAAAAATATTACTAATAATATAATAATAATAATTTTGCCCATTAGTAATATTGCTAATATTACTAATGGGCAAAAGCCTCTTTTAACCACCAAAATTAAGTTCTTTTACCAAAATACGTAGAAAATAATATCCCAACCCAAACTCCCCGGATTATTGCATAACCCGTTTAATATTCCAATCACAAACATAAATGAAGTCACTAACAATACTGTCCCAATCGGGACTTCAAAACTCACGTCAAACAATGCCAAGTCAAGTCCAATTACAGCGGAGTCTAAACGAGTCCCGAGTGGATAAAACTTCATTTCCTTACTTTATAGAAAGTGGAGTATTTCTTGTGTTGATTGGTGCGGGGGTGAGCGGCGAGCGGGGAGACGTAAAAGGGTTAAGGTGCTTTGATATACCGGTATTAATAACCTGCTTACTAACGCGCGTCGCAATGTTAATACCTCTCCATTTCTGTCGTGGATGTCGTAAGAGGCGATTAAGGACATAGGTTAAGGTATATCTTAGACAGGCTGGCAGATATTATAGAGATAACCTGTCACTATTATACCAGACCTGCCAACTCAAAACCTAAAAGAAAAATGCTAGAAGTGAACAGAAACGTCACGATTTTTTTTCTATATCTTACACCATTTGTGAATACAGGCGTAATGTAAGTATGTAAAACAATAAAATTTGTAACGCCGTGACCGTCGTTCCCGTTCCTAAAAAGGTTACTATTCACTGTGATTTTGTCACGCCTATCACACACATCACGATACTATAAAAGTTAAGTTTCTCTTCTGACGAATGCTTGACATACAGAGACTACAGCAATGCATAAAAGCATCATTCAAAAACAGAATTCCTCTCGATCCAAAAGGTGAGTAATGAAGCAGATTTGAACCTTGCACATCCACCAATCACAACGCTCCCCTCAACAAATTGCGCCAATAACAAAACCAACGACGCTCTTAATGAACTCTCCTTGTAAACTGTTCCAGAACTTTCCAACTAGTTCAGTGGAGTTCAGCATTAACATTCTTCGAATATTTTTTCTGAATGGCCAGGCTTCGGGCCCAAGTTTGCGTCTTAAAAACTTTTTTATAGTTGTCGCAAACGTTTTAGCGTAGCTTTGGAGAAGTTTAAAGTTCGTGCAGCTCCGGAGATTAGGTTTCGCAAGGCAGAATGGTATTCCCCGTGTGGTGCCGGGTTAGAATAGCACCTCCCCCTTTCTTCCCGTGGGTGTCGTAAGAGTCGACTCTGGGAAAGGGTTAGTGTATTGTGGGCGATGGGCTAGCAACCTGTCACCACAATATCACGTTTAACCATCTAGTTACTTTGAATTTGCTAAACGTGGCACTGGATTTTTGAATTCCAGTGCTCTGCCTACCCCTTCTGGGAATAAAGGCGTGAGAATATGTATGTATGTATGTAGAATGGTATTTGATTATCGATTGGGGATAGCCTTTGAAATAAAAAAGACAACGGACTTGTAATTTGTGGCGGTTACGCGTGTTTATGGTTTTGCAGAATTATAATCTATATTTTTGTTTGTAGCATTAATTGCATGACTGTATACTTGTTAGTCTTCGAGTCTTTGTTATCCGACGTATATTGCCGAGCATGTTCGATTGATTGCCGAGCGCAAACGAACTTAACGTGCGTTTACGCGCGAATTTGTCACGTATTGGAGTACATTGCTTCTTCACGATGCGTTGTAGTTTTGTTAAGCGTGACAAATGCAGCAATAAATAGTGAAACAAATTCAAATTCGCGAAGAATTGGCCCCTTCTGGACATGGCCTAAACGGGCAGGAAAAATCACGCCCGAGCGTGAGACGAATGCTAACGGCAATGCCCGAACGCTGATCGGACGTATTCGTTAAACTACGAATGTGCGCCGGCCAATAGTGAGCGTGCCGGTACTCCCGAATTCCTGCGATCGGTTCCAGCACTTCACGAACGCAGCGCGAGCGTTTACGAGAGCACCCGAAAGATAATATCGTAGATCAGTGTACCGCAAACTTTTTCTGTTCGAGGTGCAACTAGGAAAACTGAAAGGTACACCAAAGTTTTTAAGTAATACTAACCAACAACGAATAGCTTTTTAAATTGCTGAAAAAATATTGCTATACAGTCCAAAGTTTGCAAATCACGCTTCATCATCAGCCTATATACGTCCCACTGCAGGGCACAGGCCTCCTCTCAGTATAAATCACGCTTAATTGTGTCCAAAACTCCAGACCTTTCTTAGACAGCTTTTGTTTTCCGAGGCACACCAACTAAAGATCACAGTACCACAACGCAACGGTACACCACTTCATACTGGTTCGTACCTACGTTGTTTTGTCTTATCTAAAAAGTCACTGGTTTGACTCCGCACATTCCCAGGTAGCTCTATAAGACAGAAACTCGTTCCTTCTTGTAGCATGTTCCAGCAGTATCAAGAGGTATGCGGTTGATGATACATTTAGCATGAAATTACAAGAATTTCCATCAGTGGATAAAGATGATGAGTAAATAAAAAATATACCTTTCCATTTCTTCCGTGAATGTCGTAAGAGGCGACTAAGGAAATAGGTTAAGGTATATTTTAGGCGACAGGCTATCTACCTGCCACTGTTATATCTGCCTCCTCAAAACTTAAAAAAATGTTGGAAGTGGCCTGGAATGCGAAACGTGAAATTGTCATAGTTTTATATAAATGTATACTTGTATAGTTTCGTGTGTTCTGCTTACCCCATTTGAGAATACAAGCGTGATGTATGTATGTAAATAAAAATAAAAATAAATACCTTAGGGGAAAGGGGGAAGTTCCCAAAAAATATATAAACAGAAGCTCACGTCATAATAAGGTAATTCATTTGTTTTTCTCTCAATCACCGACGTTATCCCTTGCACCGGACCCATCTGACGGCGCACCTGTTGATACCCGCGACGGGGGGTTGAAATATTGAATCCCTGGCACGGACATTCACTTTTTATTAATAAGGGACTCGGTTAAGGGTTAGTTCTTTCATACGGACGTATTCACAAAACGTTCACGAATATGTAAGGTAATTGAGTTAGAAATATCCTTTACCAAAATTAGGAGAGGTGAGGTAAGTATTTAATGTGACAGTTTCTATTGACTGTTAAATCAAACTCCCGTCGCTTTTTATCTGCAGGGAAGGACCTTCATATTTCGAATGTTTTTAGGTTTTTAATCCGAGTCTTAAACAATAATCTAGCATGCTGTACGATTATACTTTCTTCGTTTATAATGACCACGGATTAAAAAACACATCTTAGAGTATAGTCTAATTAATGGTTGTGGTGATCGAGGATACGTCATTTGAATATTTGTTGGTAGTTGGATGGTGTGTTAATGCAGCATCATGCCTGTATTACCAAATGGGATCTACAGAGCATAAATACCTAGGCAAAACCATGACTATTCTATGTTTTTAAACACTTTTGTCATATTGTTACATTTTATGTTCAATAAAAGAGGTTAGCGACAGGTTGCTAGCCTGTCGCCTGAAATATACTTTAACTTTAATATATTTTCCTTGTTGCATCTTAACTACGACAAAAATTCTGAAAATCGATCATCATACAACATACATACATACATACATATTCTCACGCCTGTATTCCCAAGAGGGGTAGAGGCAGAGCACGTGAATTCAAAAATCCAGTGCCACGTTTAGCAATTTCAGGGTAACCAGATGGTTAAACGTGATATTGCAGTGACAGGTTGCTAACCCATCGCCCACAATACACTAACCCTTTCCCAGAGTCGACTCTTACGACACCCACGGGAAGAAAGGGGGAGGTGCTATTCTAACCCGGCACCACACGGGAATCAGATCATCATAGCAACAAAGTAAAGAGCAAAATTTAAATGTATTGTCATATTTATGGAAAGACTGGTTCACAATTTTTATGCTACGAAGTTGAAACCTTTTCAAGGATGTCTTCTCCTTAACAAGGTTGCTTATTAAGGCAGTCTCATCTTCCAGGTAATGCTGTTTCATAAGCGAGAGCCTTTTAAGCCAACTGAAACTAAATAGTCTGCAGCGCTGCCGTAAAAAATATGGAATAAAGTTGCAATTTTATAATTAACTGTTTTATTTCTACTGGGAATATGTCTAGACAAAAGCCTGCTTGGGTTTTTAGATCTTAAAAACTAAATGCATATTGTTTCATCGTTTCACAAAAAAAAATACAGTAGTTTTAAAGTAATTCAACTAAAAGACAATCGTCAACGTCATTTCTTTAAAGAAAATAGGTAAAAACTGTTATTTCGCTATTTTCAAAATACTGTTTAGATTTGGATTGCATCATGTAAAATGTAAGGCACTTTATTAAAAAAAAAAGCGGGCTGTAACCTGCTTGATTGGAGATAAATAAAGTGTCTTACATTTTACATTTTGCAACTCAACCCTAAACGGTATTTAGAAAAATAGCAAAGTAACAGTTTTTACCTATTATTATTCAGAAATATGGGGTTGGGGATTGAAATTCGGTGGAATTAGTATTGTATTGCTGCTGATTTTTCATGAAGCTATAAGATAAAAGCATTTCAATACAACTAGAGCTCAAGTTACCTTTCCCAGTATTGCCTTAAGGTGACTCGTGGTGTAGATACTTTGGATGTGATCGTCACTTTCTTTTCCTCTTTATACTCTTATCCTACCAAAGCTTGGTAAACCAATGAAAAACGGTTTAAATTAAAGTAGCGTTTATTTTCACAGCACGTATGGTTTCCTGGTGGCGACGTACTCCTTCACTCCGGGGAGCGAGCGGATCTTCTGGACCAGGGCGAGGACAGTGGGGTATTTCTTCTCGATCTCGGTTCCGAGGAACAGGTTGGCGGACTCAACGATGCCCACGAGGACGAAGTCGGCCCAGCTCAGCTGGAAAAGAAGAATGTGTTAGAAGAATACGTCGAATACCTTTAAGAGTTGAAAGGTTCTAGGATTCATATCGTACCATGTGGTGTCGGTTTTAGAATAACACCTCTCCATTTCCTCCGTGGACGTCGTAAGAGGCGACTAAGGAATCAGGTTGAGGTATATTTTAGGCGACAGGCTAGCAACTTGTCACTATTATACCTGCAAGCTCAAAACCTGAAAAAATATGCTAGTAGTGACCACGAAGCGTGAAAACATTTTCATGGTTTTGTCTATGTAGAGTTTCGTGCACTCTGCTTACCCCATCAGGGAATACAGGCGTGAAGTATGTATGTATGTACTGTCCTAGTACGAGTATATCGCCTAATTTTTACGTAAGTATTTCTAAGCTGTAGCCAATTTTTTTCTTGATTGATATTTTCGGTCAATGTTATTTATTATTTGCTTAATAATTAAATACCTTTCCGTTGAAGAATCCCTTGTTAGCCTTCAGCTCCTTCTCGAATCGCGAGAAGAAGAAGTCAACAGACTCGTTGATGATCTCCTTCTTGATGACCTCTTTCTTAGCGGCATCCGTCTCCTTGATGAAGGCGAGAATCTCTACGAATAAACAAATGGAATTAATATTACTCTAATTGGATAACAATGATATACTTAAATACAACTACAGAGCGAAATATTCACAACATGAGTCAGTTGATCGACCTTTTGTAAACTAGAAATTAGTTGCAGTTGCCAATCTGGATAATGAACTTAATGTTTGCACAAGATGTTAATAAAAATAGTGACATATTACTGAGTAAAGATAGATGTCATTTCCGATTATTCAGAAGCCACTCCATAAGTTGCAAATCACACTTTGGGCTAATACTTAATTGTATTTCTTCTAATTCAAAAGTTTCGTAAATAAATTTACAAGGGAAGTGTGGGGGGGCAAGTCGGTCGAGGGCGCCCTCGAAGAACGTATAATCGACCAGATCGGCGATGTTCTAAAGAGTGGCCAAATCAGGAGTACCCGAAACCGTCGAGTGTGTATGTCGAGAGTGATGAATGTGAGTGACCAAGATTACCAAGCCAACTTACTTCCCCAGAAGTCGTAGACATTGAAGACGATGGCATCCAATACGGCCTGCTCCCAGGGGTCGGTGGGCAGGAGGTGAACCTGAGCAGCAACGTAGCGCGCGATGGCGAGCGACTGGTTCAGGGATTTGTTGCCCTCCTCGTACAGAGGCAGCTGGCCGTAGGGGAGAGCTGGGGAAATATTCAATTTTAAACAGATAACACACACACAGAGAGAGAGAGAGAGAGAGAGAGAGAGAAAAAGAGATCTCGCCTAGGTTATTCTTGCATTTGCATTGTACTTCATGAGAAACTTTATTTTGTTTTTGTGTGAAAGAGTAACGGACATCGACGTAACAATTTTTTTGTTTATAATGTTATTTAAAATTGGAATGTGACACTTTTAGACATTGATAGAGAGCTCCCTCATATTTTGTACTTGGACTTTTTCCGAAACACGTGGTTTTTTTATCAGAACAATTAACTTTACGGAACTCTCTCCTATTTAAATCTGTACAGTTGAACCCGTTCTTTACTTCTCTTTAGATAAGTTCATTGTTATGTCTGTGTCAAATTGTTGTCAATAAATGTCTTTCTTTCTTTCTCTTAATATTTCTTGTCACACTATAAATTTTGTATGATTCAATCACGCCTATTCGGCCTATGTTCCCAAATGGGGTATTTTGCAATTTATAACCACTTTGGCTTAATTTTAGGTTAAAAAACAAATAAAAGAGGTATAACAGTAACTCGTTGCGACACCACACAGAACAAACTTTACGTTAAACTGTTTTACTTCAGTAAAAGAAATCTCATGTTTATTAATAACTGCTCTTGCTTGTTATGTCTATCAAGCCAATGTAATCTTAAAAACAAATACTAAACTAACAATACTTATCACAGGATTAATTTAGCCCGAAACATCAAACAATCATCTCACTTCAAGCAATCAAGCACGAACTCCAAGACTTGTCCTAGTTGAAGTACTCACTGTCTTTCACACTCTTGATGGGCCAGCTTTTCAGATCGTATCTGACATCCTCGAACTTTTGTCCTCCGTAGTGCAGGATGTACCTAAAAGGAAGGAACTGAATTAATTTACTTTTTACTTTCATTAGGGAGGGAATCATATGCTCTGCCTACCCCTCATGGGAATACCGGCGTGAGTATATGTATGTATGTATCATATTTTGTTGTTTTTTTTACAATAAAGCGTTTCTTTAGTTAAAATTATTGAGCAACCGCGATTTTTTCATGTAAATTCGAACATTTAACCTGTTTTTATGTTTTGCTGATAACATTAAAGATTTACCCCTATTTATAAGGAAATAAACTTTTTTTATTTGCAAATTAGTTGGTTCAACGTTGTTTATGACTATCTCACTTTTTAGGGTTCCGTACCCAAAGGGTGAAAACGGGACCCAACAACTGAGACTTCGCTGTCGGTCTGTCTGTCTGTCTGTCCGTCTGTCCCCAGGCTGTATCTCAAGAACAGCAAGAGCTAAGCAATTGAAATTTTTAGAGATGATATATTTCTGTTGCCGCTATAACTACAAATAGGTACTAAAATCAAAATAATAATAAAGAGGGCTCCCATAGAACAAACGTATTTTTTTTAGTGTTTTGGTACTGAACCCTTCGTGCGCGAGTCTGACTCGCACTTTTAATCTGTAGCATTTATAGTTTCTGAGAAACGCATCCGAAATTGACAAATCGACAGACAGACGGACTTAATCTAGCAAAAATTATTGATTTGTACCAATTTGGTTTGAAACCTTAAAAAAACATGTCTTAAAGTTTCGTGATTTTCACTCATGACATTATTTACTTCTAAACGCGACTTAAACACAAAAGAAATGGAGATGTGTCATTTTCAACCCAACAGGTTATTTTGCAATTATAGTTTTAATGGGGGCTATTAATCAATCAATAGAACTTACCTGATAGACTCGGCGAGTCCGTTCAAATGGAAATAATGTAGTTTCTTGGCCATTTTGTTGCACTAATTCCCTGAGAGTGACGAACTGGTGTCACAGCACCATTTATATAGCACCCATGAGAAGATAAGGTGAATTTGTTGTTGACATTACGATAGCAGGTTCAAATAAATATTTTGTACATTTCGTACGGGCTTCATTACGTGTGTTGATAATTGTATTGTCTCTCGTTAACAATTGGAATGTAGTATAAAGGTTAAAATTGTGATCGCTTTCCATTTCTAACGGTAGTAATGAAATATTTGTGGAAGTATGAATGTATGTAACTCTTTATTGTACAAAATAAACATGATAAATTAACAAGTACAGAACAAAACACAAGTACACAGGCGAACATATCCCTTAAGGGATCTCTTCCTGCTGACCTTCAAGCGATTGACAAAACATATTGTGATATTAGAGTAGACATACAAAGAAATTTCAGAGAGAAAGAAACAAAGCCGAAGCGAAAGCGAAAGTACTTATGAAATAAAAATGGAACGGAATAAAAAACAATAAATGACGTTTATAATGATAAACCATCTAGTAGATCTCTACCATAGTGATATTTTACTAATTACAAAGCTAATTTCATCAATAAATAGTAAAGACTAGCTGTTGGCCGCATCTCTGTCTGAGTAGAGTTGGTTCATGGCAATCTCACGGTATCTAAGATTATATTTTTCTAGAATAAAAGTAGGCTTTGTGTTAATCCAAAGTGTCATCAAAGTTCATCAAAATGGTCCTGCTTCCTGCTTTGAGGCGTGAATAGATAACAAACATACACACACTTTGAAACTTTCGCATTTATAATATTAATGTGATTTCATCTGTCAAAGTATTTTTCGATCTATAGATCTAATAAGTTTATGTCTCGTTATGAAAATATTAATTAATGTTAAAGCAATAGCGATAGAAATTGTAAGAGCGTAATAACGTCCTGGACATTTCTTTAACTGGAGATCGATACAAAATTCACCGTTGTTGACAAAAACAAGATTAAATTAGAGTTTTTAAATCACCGATTTAAATACTAAAGGTAACTTTTACAACCTAGCTTAAGCTGAACAAATAATTTTACTTTTTAGCTTTAAAATTTTTCTTTACATTTTAATTGGAATAGTTCCAATGTAATGAAATATATTTCTTGAAGTTTTGATCGTCGTAATAGGTGAAAAAAGCCGCCACCTGCTTTCTTTACTCATCTTTTACAACATTCACGGAGGAAATAAGGAGGTGTGATTCTAGACCCAACATGGCACGAGAAAAAATGAAAAAAATATTAATGTTCACACATAGGTACATAATACATACGCCTGTATGCCCGAGCACATAAAACGTACATAAACAAAAAAAACGAAGACCACTTCACGCTTCGTGTCCAATTATAGCATTTTTTTTAAAGTTTTAAGCAAAATATTACTTTAAAGGTATTAAATAAAAATATTTAATTTCTGAGATGCGAAACGATTCCATCATGATATGGTATCATGGTGATGTCACGGCCATGGTGATACGCGAGGTCAACCTCGTGAATGAACTGTCGTATCGCAACATAAAACATTATTCCGGGAACATTACATGAAATTAACATCGCTTGCGCAAGCATGGTAAAGTGTTTTATAAATTATGTTTTAATTACCAGAACACAGTAAATTACAATCGCTATCAAAGTTATTAAGCGAGTCACGTGTAATGTTGTGAAGTACCAGTATATTGGTTGATTGTTCAACACAATATTCTTTATTAGTGTACCTATGTAATTGTGTACTTATATATTTAGAGTATTCAAGAGTATACAGAAGACACAAGAATGTACAATAAATTTGACTCGATAGAAAAATGCGCAGAGTAAAGTCTACTCATGCAATAGAAACATTCACATTTATCACTATGCGGGACTTTTATGTGATTTTAATTCTTTCGACTTTGAAACACATTGTGTAAAGTTATTCATTCGATTACTTAGAATTTTGGAGGACTACCTTCAGATTAAGTTAATGCCAAGTTAATCAATACTACATACATACATACATATTCTCACGCCCGTATTCCCAAGAGGGGTAGGCAGAGCACATGAATTAAAAAATCCAGTGCCACGTTTAGCAATTTCAGGGTAACCAGGTGGTCAAACGTGATATTGCAGTGACAGGTTGCTAGCCCATCGCCCACAATACACTAACCCTTTCCCAGAGTCGACTCTTACGACACCCACGGGAAGAAAGGGAAAGGTGCTATTCTAACCCGGCACCACACGGGGCCAATCAATACTCTTGTAATAAATGTAATTCAAGGTCAAAATTTGTTCACAACCATCGGTTTTTTTTGCCGTAGGTATAGTGTCGGGTTGAGAATGGCACCTCTCTAGTCTCCATGTTTTTCGTGGATGTCGTAATAGGCGACTGCGGCTGCCCTACGGAAAAAGAAAGTAACTAACATTTTTGTCAAAACCGGTTTTTTGTATTTTTGGCACTTTTAGATGACAGCGGATGTTTCTACATTTTTAGAATTTCCAAAAAAGCCTTAGTTTTAGAGATATTTTTTTGCCAAACACAGTAACTGCAGGCACTGACTCACAATATCTACGGAAAAATAAAGTAACCTGCAGTTACAAAGCAAAAATAAAGTAATTGCATGTCGTTTACTTTGTTTTTAAGTAGTAATTCGATCTACTTTGTTTTTGTTCGGTAAATCGTTTTTTTTATTGAGACTCTGATTTAGTTAAAACAAAAGTAAATAGCATTACTTCGTTTTTGTATTGTAAAAAAACGTCAAATTAACAATTGCTCTACACAAAAACAAAGTAACTAAATATTTAGGGAAAAAGAAAGTAATTGAATGACAGTTACTTTCTTATTACAATTTTATTTTAACAAATTATGTTTTAAAAAACAATTTACTTTATTTTTAAATTGTTAAACCGTCTCACTTAACAAAATTAAGTTACCGTTTTGGCACTTACCTACTTTATTTTTTTGTTGCATTCAGAACGCACCCAGTAAGGTCATGAAATTACGCGCGCGAATCATGACATAATAATCTGTCATGTTTTGCTAAATCCACAGAATAACGAATACCATAGAAGAAGAATATACCACAGAAGAAACGATACTCAGTTTCACAATATAAACTCAGAAACTCGGGTTATCGGGTAGGAAGCGTGGCGACCACTCCGCTGCGTTCCTCGTGATCAGTTACTAACCGATGTTATAACTTCAATGAATGTTTTCATAAAAGAGTATAATGTATAATGTTGTATAATGTTAATTTTAGTTTATTTTAATGTTAAAATGTGTTTTTTTTTCTTTCTTTTAAGACATGCTTTATTTTAGAATACGAGTATTAATAATACTTATACTGCGGTGCCCTGCAGGGTTACATGGCTGAACTATATTTATTAGAATAAGACCTCTGTACACCACATATGTAAAGCAATGAATAAATATGAATATGAATATGAATATGAACTTTTTATTAATGTCAGTTTGTTACTAGTAATTTTTGAGTAGGCTGCAATTTTTGGTAGGTACGAAACTCTTCGCGCGCGAGTCCTACTCACACTTGGCCTGTTTTTTATTGCATATATTTCAGTTTTCTAATATTTTTAACCGACTTCAAAAAAGGAGAAGGTTCTAAATTCGTCGGAATCTTAGTTTTTTTTTATATGTTCGCTGATTACTCAAAGACGCCTGGCCCGATTTGGAAAATTCTTTTTTTGTCTGAAAGGATATAGTTTCTAAGTGGTCCCATTGTCGGCATATCTTGACCTGATGATGGAATATGAGGGAAATCGAGGGCAACCCTCAAATTTTATAGGCACAGGTAATATTTTTAGTATATTTTTCAAAGCTAGTATTTACGCTTGAAAAAATGACTGAGCTGATGATGGACGGTTAACCCCTTGATGTTTAGGAGTTAAAAGATAATTCTTTCAATACTGAATGCACCTGCTGACTGGAAATTATAATTTCAGTAATTAGTCAGGCCTGCTGGTGATGGAAGGTCAGCCTCATTAGACAAATGCTTTCAGAATATCACAAACTTGAAGTCGGTTTTATTTTGTTTAAAATTATGGTCACATATTATTATTAAACGATAGTTATGGTGATAGAGAAGAGCAATTTGGTATTTGGTATTTGGGATGTATGTTCACGAGCGACGGTAAGTACGATGAGGATATCGAAAGTAGAGTAAGAGCGGGAAATAGAATGAATAGAGCACTTCACTCCGTTGTGAGTCGTCAGGACATTTCTAAGAATGCTCGTCTGGCTACTCACAACGGTGTGTTAGTGCCTACTTTAATGTATGATGTATGGCAGAAGAGACATGAAAGTAGATTGAATGCGGTTGAGATGCGTTCTTTGCGAAGCATGAGTGGTATCAAACTTACTGATAGGGTGCGTAATAGCGTGATTAGAAAGAAGTGTGGACTGAAAGAGAGTATTATAACAAGGGTAGAGAAAGGTATGCTGCGTTGGTTTGGGCACGTGGAGAGAATGGATGAAGCAAGGATATGTAAACAAGTTTACAAGGGAAGTGTGTTAGGGCAAGTCGGTCGAAGGCGCCCTTGAAGAACGTATATCGACCAGATCGGAGATGTATTAAATAAACCCCAAATTAGGAGTACCCGAAACCGTCGAGCGTGTATGATGAGAGTGATGAATGTTAACGAAGCGAAAGAAGTAGGTATGTCAGAATAGAATTCGGAATTTCGGAATTGTTTAGGAAGGCTAATGATGCTGGGCGCACGAATAAAAGGCATGGTAATAGACTTGTATACGACGCAATACCAAAAACAGCATTAAGTAAAAAAAACTGTTACTGCATGTGTGTAAAAATATACAATGCTGTGCCTCGAGAAATAACAGAACTCCCAGTTAACCAATTTAAAACAAAAATGTACAAATGGTTGCAAGAAAAGTTATTCTATTCCGTGAGCGAATTGTTTTCAACTTAGATTCACGTCTGTTTAGATATTAAGTTAAAAAAAAAAAAAATTGCACGCTAATATTAAGCAATAAATGTTGTTCGATTGTCAAAAATGTAACACCTTGTATAGTACCATTTATTATGCAAATAAAGATAATTTGAATTTGAATTTTGAATTTTGAATTTGAGAAGCGAATGGCGCTCTGTTGTCTCTGCCTACCCCGCAGGGAATAAGGCGTGACGGTTATGTTATGTTACATAATACATGTTCTTGTCGGTGGCGCTTGGCGCTTTACAATTCACAAATATAAGCTTGTGATAGAAATAAACAAGAAATGACTGGTAGCAGTTTACTTCCAAAGTTTATTTTGCTATTAGCTCAAAGTGATAAGTAGAAAAGTGAAAATTACAATTAATTTTCAGTGTTTTTGAAATGATATTTGCAATAAAAATATTAGAAATTTACACCTATGATATTTTATCGTATATCGGTAGGTATCGATATTTTATCACACTAAGCAATCCTCCGGGTTCTCCAAATGAAATTCCAACTACCCCCCAGCGCTATGTTTGCTAATTAACCTTGTTATTTACTAAGCGATTTTAAAAAGTAAATGATTATACGCTGTTTAGAAAGAATTTTTGATCTTAAAATTACTCTCTGACGCGTGTAAAAACAAAGTAAGTGCTATTACTTCATTATTTCAATATAAACGTCTTTGAGGAATATGATTATTGGCAATAAAAAAATAAAGTAAAAAAAAATACTTTGTTTTTAACTTTATACATTGATTTAAAATATAATTAATTTACTACGGAAAAACATTTTTTGACATTTAAAAGAGAACTATGAAGAAATTGTCGTAAAATTGTTATACAGTAGGTAGAGCAAATTATTTGACACAATACTACATTTAAAAAATGGCCGTAAAGTAAACAGAATCATTTAAATTAAGCTTTTTCGGTTTTTTCGCTCTCCTGTAAAATTTACTAAATTGCAGTTACTTTATTTTACCGTGGAGCAGCCGACTGTGGAAATAGTTTAAAGTATATTTTAGACGACAGGCTAGCAACGAGTCACAAGGTAGGTACTTTTTAACTTAAAAGCTAAAAAACATACAAGAAGCGGATATGGAATACGGAATTGTCATGCAAATATCTCTGTAGCATTTTGTATCCTGCTTTAGAAAGGTGGGTTAGGTTAGGTTTTCAAATAGTACCCCATTAGCAGGATTTTGGTCCTATAAAATTCAAAGTTCTAACTTAACCTATCTTTGTGCCAGTATTTCGGTTTTTTTTAATGGCGTCTGTCCATTGGTGGTTCGACAATTTTGCCAGCGTCAAGGTTGAAAGCTACAAGTGATCGGTGACCAAAAAATGTTTGCTCTGCTTTGGGTGCAGCGATGAACGTTGTCTTAGAAGTCAGTTGGTCACTACCTACAAAAAAAAACAAATAATTCTGCCTCATCGTTCTTTGAAGCAATTCAATGTTGTGTGTGAAGTTCCCAATCCGCACTGGGCCCGCGTGGGAACTATAGCAATGTTGTGTGTGAATAGCCCAAGCCCTCTCATACTGAGAGGAGGCCTGTGCCCTGCAGTGGGACGTATGTAGGCTGAATGATGAATGATGTTCTTTGAGGGCCGCAGTGAAGACCTGACCCAAAAATGTTTGAAATAGAATTCTAGCAATTAGATGCTAGGTAATATAAATTTCGGACATACAATCACTTGGCAAGAATAATATTCGTCGAAGATAAATTATGCGACGTTTGTTATGCGCACTTACGAAACAATTTATGCAAATTTGGCATTCATCGGGGATTCGGGGTGGTGGGAAATAAAGTGAATCACGCCTTATTCGTTTGGTTCAGGTTGCGTGTTAAGTTAAGATCGCTCGGCAATAGTAGAAGGGGCACGTGCAGTAATTTTCAGGTCTATTCGGTATCCAAGGAGTGAGAGGGTTGGACGGCGACAGGCTATTGGTAGATCTGAGCGTCTAGTGTGTTCAATTCGATGGTGAAGTCGTTAACGAATTCGTTTGCGAGTTATCGCAAAATTGTATGGAAAGCGAGACAGCGCCGCCAGCGGAACGTTTGCACAACTGCCACGGTCGACAAGTCTCCATACATTCCGCGACAACTCGCAAACGAATTCGTTAACGACTGCACCATCGAAATGAACACACTAGACACTCAGTAGCACTTCACCTCCCCGCGTTGTTTCCAATACGCCGATTACCCTCACTAGTTTCGCCGAGCGATATTAAACCGCGTGATGGAATATATTCGATACCTTAATAAGTAAACACAAAAGTACCCAAACAAGATAATTAAACCAATAACAACTTTCACTCGCAGCGATAATACCAAGGTTAATTATAAAGTTAGCCGAATCTTGAGCGGTTATTATTAAAATAAGGATAAAATGATAACAGAAGACTGCGTGATACATTGGCTGTTGCCAATCAACAACAAAATTTTAAACAAAACCGTGAGACTCACTCATAGCAAACTAAAACTGATCTAGGTACTCCCTTTTCATATCGAGATTAGCTCGACATGTCGGGCCTATTCGTGACCCATCATCTGAAGCTACACACCACGGCTGCGGATAGACGCGCACATTTGCCCCGAAACATGTCGTGAGGAAACCTGCACACAGCGACGAAGTAATTCAATGTTGTGTGTGAAGTTCCCAATCCGCACTGGGCCCGCGTGGGAACTATAGCCCAAGCCCTCTCATACTGAGAGGAGGCCTGTGCCCTGCAGTGGGACGATGGTAATGTCGAGCTAATCTCGTTATAAAAAAGCGAGTAGATCCGTTTTAGATCAACATGAACAGCAAATTATCAAAAACGTAAATAAAAGTGTTATTTTCACTGTGTAGCCACTTAAAAAAACATTATAATTTACTTCGTCAATAAGATTATATAAAAATATAGGACGCTTAGTTTTTCGTTAATAAATAAATAAATCGACTAAGGTACCACTACCACGTAGATCATTAAACTCCCACACTGGGGGTCTGTTACTATATTTGTAAAATATAGTAGGCATAACGACATTCTTAAAAATCTAAATGTTGAAGTAAACAGATTTTTGTCAATAACAAAAAGATATGAAATAGCTAAAATTCTGCTTAAAGTGGCCACAAAACAATTATGTTCTATGTATGTTGCCTATCCTCATATCGTCGTATCCTACGAATAGGGGCGTAATTACCATTAA
>BHDV01009478.1:0-17971 GCA_005406045.1 Adoxophyes honmai
TTTGGTAGTTTTATTAGCTGAGTTCCCGCCTTGTTTTAAAAAAAGTCTAATGTGATACCGAATGTCTGAGTTTTGGCTATATTTTGGCTCTAAAAATAGCCTGGCGTCCGAAGAGCATTGAGGGTCTATTATACCCATTTTTTAAGTACCCTTGAAAATAAACCAACCAACAATTAAAAATATTTTTTTATTTTTTATACATTACAATTGGGCTCTGTAAGAACAAAGTATTTCTTATTTTCTTTACTAAAAACTCCAGAAACTAATTTGATGAGATTTTAATTATTAGGGTTAAGTTCAAGTATCACTTTTCCATGTAAAAACCCCCGCTACTTAAAATATGGCCACATTTAGGTGCCAAGGACTGTACTAGAAGTATGTTCAGTCAATCATTCTAAAATGAAGTAAAGTAAAATATCAAAGAAAAAATTATGAGATAAATCCTGCATTATTCTTATTGTCAAATTGAAGATTGAAATCAGTTTCAGTTTCCAAAAGGATACGTCCAATGCAATGGTTGACGCCCAGAATGGGTTTGTTCCACAGCTTAGCACACGTCCGGGCTACGATGGCACAGACCATTAGAGGAGCGCCCATGCCTGGCCCCTTGGTGTAACAAACCACATCTATGTCCTCCGGCTTCAGCCCAGACTGCTCAAAAGCTTCTTGGAGCACTTCATGGACGTTTTGTTGGTGATGCTCGGCTGTTTCGCGGGGTAAGAAACCTAAAAGACATGAGAAATAAATTAGATATTTACGAAAATAACCAGTAAGGTTAGGCTCGTCAAAAGTAGCAAGTACTTACTTAACATTATTCGAATCTTGTTTTATATACTTATATATTGATTAAATATCGCTTTATAGTAAATTCTATTATTATTTACATACAAATTCTACAAAAAAACATTAAATTGGGACTAACCTTCTCCGGGAGGAGTAATGTAGGTTCTGCGGCAGTTGGCCAGGATTTCTCCATCTTTGACTATGCCTACACCAAGCTTGTTGGCACTGCCTTCAAATCCTATTGCAATTACCATTGAAATCAACTAATTTAATGCTTTGAAAACAAAAATAGAGTGAAGTACACTCGTGTTTACATTCAGTACGTAACGTCAAGTTTGACATTTTACAGGGTTGTCAGCTACAAAAAATAAACTACTAATGGTAAGATAAAACATTTTATTTCTACCATGCAAAATTTACAACACAAAAAAAGAGAATGTTCCTGTACGTCGTCTTCGTGGAAATTCGACTTTTCTAATTGAAAGATTTTTAATTAGTCACTTGAATCTTTCTGCTGTTTTAAAAATAAGGTCACCTATATGAATAAAATTGTCAGGTATACATAGATCGGCTTCGACTTATGAAATTAAAGGCAGATTATTAGAATTTTATAACTGAACTAGGGAATAAAAGATTTATTAAATATGATTGTTCAACATAGAAATCAACGTCGATATGAATTTTTTATTTATAAAACTTTTCGGAAGTTACACAACACGCTTGCTGTACTTATTTATTATTATGTGGGCTGCCCACTATACTTAAGCAGAAAGGAATTATCTCACCAGCAACCAACAACTTAAGCTTTACCGTTATAAGAGCAACGGCAGTATTTAACGACAGTTAGATATCACCTATCTAAGAAGTAAATAAAAAAAAAATGCGTTTCTTAAATCAATTTACTTCGCTTATAGCATACACAGCGCTTATAAATGGCGGATAACATTTTAGCATTATAACTATAACTTCATAACTGTTGGCACCAATTACATTTTCATGTAGAAATAAATCAAGCTTGTGTGAGGTTATCATCGTTGACTTCGTCAACAAAGTCCGCTAGCATGTCCTCCACAGATACTCCTTCATTATTCGCTGCTATCTTCACAGTAACACTGCCTTCAACAACCTCATTTTCATTTTCAACAACTTTCTCTGGTGACTTAACACCATTAACTTTAGGCTCACTAGGCTGACTTCCACTAATCTTAACTTCTTCAACAGCTTCATTGTCCACCTTTGCTTCATAATCCAACGATTTAATCATTTGCCCGCAAGTTATTTGCACATCGTCAGTGTCATTGGTGCTTGGTAAATTCTCATCATCCAATTTTTCCAGTACGGAGACGCGGTCATTTCCGGCGTCAGTGTTGCCATACACAACTTCCATAGACTCGGGACTGCCAGCGCCATCTATAGTGTCATTCGAAACTATTCCAGGCATTTGAGTCTGAGCGTCGTGTATATTGGATTTTTCCGCCTCATTGTTTTCTACAATTTCTTTAGATGTGTCGTGTATTTCTGCGCTTATCTCGTGAGTTATTGCCACTTCTTCAACATCGTCTTCGGAATCAGTGTCGCATATTTCTATGGATTCGCATATTACTGAACTATCTGATGATATTTCTTCTTCAAGACGGGGCTTTTTACTTATTGGTTCTTCTATTATTGGTATTATTTCTACTTCATTGATTTTGGCTGGAATCCTGTGGAAAAGTGTCAAATTATTTATTACACATTATCAAACTTAGTATACATTTAATTTAATTGCAAAAAGTAATGATGGGTCCTTTTACTTTTTTTTAGGATTCCGTACCATGTTACTAAAATTAAAATAAGATTATGAATTAAAATGGGCCGCCTAACAGGAAACTCGGTTTTCAAAGGTTCAAAGATCGTGAAGATATTTTTCCACACTAGTATAGTACGGAACTTTACATTTACAAGTTCAATTCTTACTAAACTAGCTGTAAAACAATTATAGACTTTTTTTTTGTACCATGAGGAAGGCAAACCATCACCATCGCTTATAGACATCAGCAGGATAAATAGCAGAAGCGTCGTCAACCCAGAGGCCTACAGTGTACCACCTTATATGACAGTAATCGTTATACCCTCTGAAACATAAACAGTGCTCGCACGCTGCTTTGCGACAGGATTGGCGATATTAGCGATCCGGACGAAGTCCTACCGCTCACAAACTTACTTGTCAGCCCCTAATAACGACTCCAACGCCTCTCTGTTCCTTCTGGATACTTTTCTCTTATCCTCTGCTTCTTTCTCGTTCCGCACTTCTGTAGCAAAACTGAGTGTGGCCGGCGAGCAGTGGAGATGCAGCCTTATGTCAAGTAACGCTTGAGAGCAGAACTTGGAAATCTGTCAAAGGAAATACACATCATTGTCCCATACATATAATTTATACTTGTTCAATGTCGTACACATCACGCCAATTGGCAGGATAATGCGAGTGAGTCGAGTCACGAGTGTGGTAGACTGTCCGTCACTTTCTGACGTTTCTAGTTAGACAGTGAAAGGTATAGTTTTTAGTGTTAAGCCGGCTGGTGGGACTGCGAGAGCTAGTCTATGTCGCGTGCGACTGGACTCGCGCCGCACCGTGCTAAAAGTAAAAGGCGAAAAACTAAAATAAAAAGTCATAACCGGAAAGTGCTAGAAAATCCTAGAAATTAAAGCTAAATAACAATTTTGTGTGAAGAAAACAGACCAAAAATTAAAACTTTGTAACACAAAATTGTTGCCATATTCAAGCAATTAACTTAAAACTACTCTTTCCGGATCGTATCTTCCCTTATAGTAAAAGACACAACCTCCTGAGGAGTAAATCGCCTGTGGATTCTAGAAGTTTCTAAAAACTCCTAAATTTTCCAGAAACTCCTAAAAAATTTCCAGAAACTCCTGGAAGTTTCTAAAAACTTCTAAATCTTCCACTTACCTCTAGATACTGGCTATTGAGCAAGGCACTGTACAGCTGCAGACAATACTGAGTGGGGGGCGGAACGCCCGGCGGGGCGGTTTTCCTACAAGTCTCTAGAGCCTGCAGTAACGCGAGACCGCGGCTGCTCGAGTAATTCTCCAAATGAAAGCACTCTCGGACCAGTAGTTCGTGGAAGGCCTGGAAAAAGATTTAATAATAAATTGTAGTTAACTTAATAAATCTAAATTTTGAAGACTCTAGAGTATTAATTAACTTCAATCACAGAATAGGTAACAATAATGCGTATAGATGGTCCACTCCTGAACAAAAGTCATGTGTAAAAATATAAAATTGCAAACTCTTACTACAGTTATCTACACGCAAGATTGAAACCGATTGCGTGCCACGAGTGCTCATATTTCGTAGAACGCCGTTGAATTAAAATTCATTTCATTACCTTATGAGTAGCTGGTTTTAAAAACATTCCGCATACTGTAAGGAATATTTCCAAGCACTCCGAAGCTGCTATCGCTAATTCGTCGCTCGACTCTGTAGATCTATAACAATAAAAAACAGTCATACTTACGTCATTACCGGAATTATATTTATACCTTATCGGTTTAGGTAGTTAAAACAATGTAAACAATCTTGATGTGTCTTTTTATTTAAACTTACACTTTATAAATCGAAATTTTTACATTTTACAATTTAGGTATGAGAAAATCATTTACTTTCATAATTGAATTGAATTCAATAAAAAGACATGTCAAGATTGTTTATATTGTTTTAACTACCTAAACCGAAAAGGTATAGTAAGATTTCATTTTATTAGCGAAAGTGGGCAATATGTAGTGTATGGCTTACAAAATATTTATTTCATTATACCTCTTCACGATACCGAAATATTGAACTTATTTAAGTTTGTTGTATATTTATACAAGGCGGTGATTGTTTAATTCTAAACTTACACTGGTGTTTTATTTGCTTCCTGTGGTGAATACGAAGCAATGGAGCTCTGTTCGAGGCTGATGCGGGCTTGTTTCTTCTTTTGCTTTTTGGACAAGTTCCTATTCTGATTGTTTAGCTGAAATAAAAAAAACATTTTTGTAGTTAGCCAGCATAAGGTTGTTGACCCATAGTCGTACCCCGGTTTTTCCGTACTACAGATCGTGCTAAATTTCAAATCACGCAATAAACCTAAATAGAACTCATTCTGGCTCCCGATTCTACATAATACCAGTAAGCTTAGCACGGCAACACGCTATAGTCGTCTAGCGTGTGGGATAGTCTACCTGTCATTTTCTGACGTCTCTAATTAGACAGTGACAGATATAGACTATCTCGCGCGTATCTCTACTCGAGTATTTAAAAGGGACTCCCAAACAAAAAACGCGTTTTTTTGTAGTTCTTGGTATGGAACCGGCCGGCTATTACAAGCTTTTATTTATCTTCACTTTTGTATGTACGAGTATGTATGTATGTTTGTATTAATACAAATCTTGCAAGGAAGATTTCAACCACTTCCAATAGACCGATTGAGGTGAAACTTGGTATACCTACGTAACTTGGATGACAATACGATATTCCGGTAGTGGACTTTTGGTGACCCAGCCGGGACTGTCTCCGATGGAGGAAACTCTTCAACGGTCTGATTGAATTGAAATCTAGTGTACATAATCCAGGGTGGATGACATTGAAGTACAGTTGGCAAAAAAGCTTCTATCGAGAATGAAACTTTTGTTGGTAAGCTTATTTCTCTTTCATCACTTTCTGTACTCACGGTAAGTTGTACAGTGTAAGTGGCAGGCGTCAGGTCCTGCGTCACGTGTCGCGCCAGCTCGTCCTGCCAGGTCTGCGCGCGCGCCGGCGCCGCGCGGTGGCAGCGGAGACAGGACAGCCACAGGCCCGCTGTCCTGTATGCTGATATCACGACCTTGCTGGGAGGGGAGGTAGATATTAAGCATGGGATGGCAACATCTACTGTTGGATGCAGGCTTTCCCCAATGCCAGTGTTACAAGTAGTGATGTGCCGGATCGTTAAAAATGTATATCCGCGGATACGGATCCGAATACGGATATTTAGAGTCAAGATCCGCGGATACGGATACGGATACGGATTTTTATTTTCTTATTCATTTGGTGTCCGCACCCGCGGCCTTGAAACGTTAGTTGACGTTACGCTCGCCACAACGTCAGACAGGACATGTTTTGACTTGCATTGCGCGGATAGTTACTTTTGTTTTGGTTATAAAGATCTACCTATCTAGATGTCTGCAATGTAAAGGTGCCAAATATTTAATATCCGTAAAAGATCCGCTCGAAAAGTAACGGATACAGATAAGGATACGGATTTTTCTTTTCTCTCGGATATCCGCGGATACGGATACGGATATCCGGAACATCACTAGTTACAAGGAAGAGTCGGTGGCCTTTGGGGGGGAGGTCCAATTAAACCGTCTTCAATAGGGGCAGCGCAGACAACAGTCGTGGATTGTATGCATTGTGCGCCTGACTTTTTGCGCGTCGTGTGCGTTACTGCATATAATTCCATAGGTTCCATTTTCACAGACTAAAAAGTCCATCGCAGATAGTCTATCGTCTGCGCTGGGCATTACTTTTACTAGGTCTCGCTGGTGCATACCTAAACTGCGGAGTGGACCTCCCTTGGTAAAAGAAAGAAAGTAAAATGTTGCTTACTTTGATTCTTCGCTGGGGTTGTCCGAGCCCCATCTTAGGGTCTGCATCACACACTTCAAAACCAGAGGCGAAAACGGGATCAGATTTGGTCCAAGGCTGAAAATAAAAATTAAAAAGTGAACATTATTTAAAAAAACTGTGATGTCCATACGTCGCACTCCAGAGGGCATTTTTGTGGCATGTCAAAATTATAGATAAGGTTCACAAATACGTCAATTAATTTTCAAATATTCAGAAGTATTTATACTTAGTATTTGGTACCTAGTATTTATAATGTACAATTCTAAATATTTTAGCAACTACAGTTGTACGTTATTTACGTGTTTATTTTTTAGTATTAAAAACTAAATAATAATACAATTGAATAGTATATAAAATAGTTAATTTACTTGAGCAGATATGTTATGCGAATACATATATTATTAATATTTATTTTAAATTCCCGGCGGTCAACGTTCTTCGTCGGCTTGAAAATATCCATTTTGAATGGGAGAAAGTTCTTTCAACATCGACTAAAATAATCGGTAGGTATTTGCATTGTTGAAAACGCTGAAATATGTTTTTGTTAACATTACTTGTAGTCTCAACCTCTTCATTTTCAATTAGACTATTTATAATTTTTAGTGTCTCATACCCGGGATTACAAATACTAAGTACATTATAATACTCCTAAGTTAAGATTTTTTTGTTTACCTTACCTTGCCACGAAAATGCCCTCTGGAGTGCGACGTATGGTGATGTCTTATATTTTTGTAACATATTCGGTGTTATCATGAAATAACTGAGATAGGTACACGCGAACAGAAAGGTGGCGCGCAGTGCGCGATTTACAATGAACAGCCTCCACAGTTCCATCAGTTATTTCATTATAATCAAGTATTACGATAGTTTCGTTTTCAAAAAATACTTCGTTTTAGACCTTTTCATTTTGGGAGACAAAAAAAATTGCATTGTATTGCAAGAAAATCCAAAAGTGTGTGACAGTGACTTGATTATCCCCTAACTTTTAGTGTGACTTTTGACATCACCCAATTAATACTGACAAGATACACAAGTGCATGTCTTAAAGAAATACTAACCAAGCTATGAGAGCGTCCAGAGTCCTCAGCGCCTGTTGTTTGATGGTGGCCACTTGCTCCGGGGCCTGCGAAGCACCAGCACTGGCACCCAGGGCTCGGATCACCACGTCGAGGACTAGCTGAGGTCTCACAGGCTTCGCTACTGGATATATCTCGCTGCAACGAAAATAAAACCAAACATCTTTTTAGGATATACATAGTAGTATAGTTAGTGTTTAGGTTTAATAAATAACAGAGAGGTATAATAGCGGCAGGTTGCTAGTCCGAACATAATTAATTCCTTAATTGCCTCTTACATTACAATATCTGTGGAAGAAACTGAGAAGTGTTAGGGGCAGCGCAGACGCCAGACTTTTGTGCGATCGAGTCTGCGGCGCAATAAAAACTCTGAATGGAAAATGTATGCACAAAAGTCTGTCGTCTGCGCTGCTCCTTATTCTAACTCAATATGGACTAAAAATATTTTAGAAGTAGTTATGAACCATGATATAGTCATAGTTTTGTCTATGTCATTTATCATGTGCACTGCTTACCTCATTTGGGAACATAGGTGTGATTGTGTATATGTAGTTGGACTAGATAGCAACTATAACAACATTAAAAAGTTGCCATAAATAGCTTTACAAATCCACTAAATTAAGCCAATTGTTCAAGAAATCAAGAAAGCAGTTTTGTATCCACAAGGATCACTTTTAAGGATTTTTAGCTATTGATAATAATAATAATGGAGTTACAATATACAATATCAAATCAATTACTCACACAAGCATGGCTTGGATGAAAATGAAGACATTCCTTAGTCTAGTAGCGAGTAGAGCCTCTCTTTTTAGGATGTTGTTCTGACCCGACACCACATTGATAGAGTGGAAAGCTGACAGCAGTACGGAACTAGATGTCTGCACCTGTGTAATATAAAAAGAATTAAATGCCTTCTCATTAAATAAATGCTAATTGCTTAACCATGCTAGTGACAAATGCATGTAACCAGTCAGTAGCCAGTTTTACATCAAAACATGAGTTCCAAAATCAAAAATGACTTGCTTCACTATAGCAATTTTTTTTCCATTCCAGAAACAGATAAAGCCAAAAATCAATATTTATTTCAATACAGAATTGTTACAGTGTTATACTTTCTAGTAGTTTCTAAATTGAAGTAGAGGCTTGCAATTTAACAAATGTAATGTAGGGACAAATTATCAATAATTATTGCATTGTAACTATCAAGTTAACTTTTATCCAATTAAGTAATCAAAGGCCTTACCTCTTGTTTATCATTATTTCTATAAATATTAGCAGCATTGGGGAATAAGTCAGATATGAGAGAGTGCACTGCATTGCAGAGAGCATTCATCTGCTCTCGCCAGCATACTTTAGGTGTGGAGGCCTTTTCCTGTCCTGGTCGCACCTGTTATTAAAAAAAAGCATGGTAACAACACTTTGATAGAATTAAACACTTAGGAGTTTCAAAGATTTCTTAAACGGAATGTTGATATTGAAATTAAAATAATTTAGTACCTGTTGTAACGCATGTGCACACTTGGCAGCCTCTACAACTGTGTTATAGCTGCCTGTGTCCAAAAAGTGGCTCAAATACTTTTCTATCGTCCCTCTCTGAGAACCACATTGTTTGGGAAACCTGTAAAAGTGATTTGTTGTCCAAATATTAACAATGAGTATCATAATAATTTTATTTAAGTGTCGCGGAGGGAAGAGTATAATACCGGTTTATAACGTTTTCTAGAGTTCTAAGCCACTGGATGCAATCGCCATCTTTGTGTTTTATTAAATTTGGGAAAAACACAGCGAGCGCCTCCTTTGCTGCATCTACGTTGTACGGGTCAAGACCCCGAACTTTGTTCAAAATTTGACCTGAAAAGCAATGGTGTTTTGTTACTTTAATCTGCATAAAGAAGTACATAAATGAAAAAAAATTGGTCAGATTATGTATACTTACTCATTGCTTTGTCTCTTTAGACTTTTTGCGTAATATTGATACTTTTTTTATCAAATTTATAACACTAAAAATAAGATAAACACATTTACATTACATACTTGCAGGAGAAATTTTAAGGTTAGCTGTCAGATACGTGCTTTCGTCGTCTCGTTTGAGATAAGTTGATATACGTTTGACTTTTATTCATCATGGTGACACACGGTAGGTTTACCATTGTCTTAAATATCTTTTTGAGCGTGACCTGTTTGAGCTACTGTTAAACCTGATTAATACTTTATTTCAATGCGGCGATGATGGCGGCTAAACGACTACCTAAGGCACAACACACCACTTATCCGACGCACTGCGCTGCGCTTGCTCCCTTCCCTTTCCCTGTTGTCGAACGAAACGAAACGAAAAATAAACACTTTAAACAGTTTTTTGCGCGTGCTTTGCTTGTGGTTCACTATACGGTGGTTTTCCTTTTCCGACAAATTCAATTTATAACTTAATTTTCCTCTTCACGTATCATCTATCTAGCTGTAATTGCCGTGAGAATTGTGTCGTATTAGAACAAGGCATCGTAATAAAGTGACATGGCTACTTTGGATGATAAAATATTGGGCGAAAAGCTGCATAACTACTGCAGCAGCAGCGAGGACGAATCTGGTGATGAAGACAGCAGGAGCGGTGACGAAGAAGATAATGCGCCTAAGGCAGAGGCGGCGTCTGCGGAGCCAGCGCCTATCAATAGCTGGTCGGGATCCGCTAGCAACACGGGGCCTAAAGGGGTGCTTGAAGATTGGCGTCGTTTCAAACAGCTAGAAGCTGAAAACCGACGTGAACTAGAAAAGGAGCGTATTGCACTGGCTAAGAAGCTTACACTGTCAGTGAAAACTGAGCGAGAGGAAAAAGAAGACAAAAACCGCGAAGTTTTGGAAGACGAACTGAACGAATTGCTGGACGAAGACTTTTTGTTAAAATACCAGAAACAGCGGATGCAAGAGCTTATGGCGCAGATGAAAAAGACTCCAAAATTCGGTAAGGTTACAACTCTCAAGACTCAGGATGAATTTCTGAATGCTATTGACAAGGAAGACCCTAAAGTGGCTGTATTGATCCACATTTACAATAACAGTGCAAAGGCATGCAGGACTATGGATGGTTGCTTGAATATTTTAGCAGCTGATTACCCCGAGATGAAGTTCTGCCGGATTGCAGTGGATATAACTGGTTTGAGCCGGCATTTCCGCATTGATGGTGTACCTGCAATACTTGTATACAAGAATGGCCAAATAATTGGCAATTTTGTTCAGTTGGTCACAGAACTAGGGGATGATTTCTATGCAACAGACGTAGAGCGCTTCCTGATAGAGTATGGAATGTTGCCTGAAAAATAGATAAATCTCTTTGATGCTTTTAATTTAAAATTTGTGGTGTTTTTTGTTGCTTGCTCTAGAATTTAAACTGTGTGATTAAGTGAGAGAAACCTCCTTGAAATGTATTTATGAAGATTGAAACTTTTCATTTCAGTCTAAGTAGACATGTACCCCATTCTTGATGTAATTTATACATTTTTTACACCATTCTTGAAGAAATGTGTCAAACCAACTATGACTTATGCTTTAATCTTGATAAAAAATGGTAATAGATCATGTTTGATGGCCTGGAAGCATGGATGGAAACTGTTTTAAATGAAATATTGGCGAGGAATAAACAGTTGAAACTACATTAAGACCAGGGATCAAATACCGGTATTATTTTCATACATTTATACCGGTATTTAATTGCGGTATCTTAGTTGTTTTTGTATATTACTGCAATTTTTTCATTTAACGTCGTAGTTTCGCAGGCTCACCTGAATACTATCTAGGAATACCCAGCTAAAATTCCGAATTAAAGGAGATACTTTAGTTTTTATTAATACCGGTAACGATCCCTGATTAAGACTGTTAAAATTTCTAATATACCTTTGCATTTCCCTTTGAAATGCAAAATAGTGATGTTTGTATGCTCCATTAACTTTACCTACTCCCTGTGGTAAAACTGAATTGGAAATATGTATTATGGATGTGTGGACTAGAAGAATCAATTTATTTCTCGCATATTCTTTAAATTAATTTAATCTTTCCCTTTCTTTCTTCTATAATCTGTATTATGAGGCTTAGGCTTTGCCAATTGTCACACATAGTATACTAAATTTGCATTAATATTGAGTTAGAATTTGTCAGTTTGCATTAAGTGTGTTAGTTTCTAGTTAGATGAAGGTAGAGCTTGTTTTGAAGCATTACTAACTTATTATGTCATCACGTAACACCTCCATTGTTGTACTTAGCAAAACGGTATTATGCATTTAAGGTTACATAGCATAGTTTTCCTGTTTTATAATGTTCTGAGAACAAGTTATGTTAATATACTCCACTTTTTGGTGCTTCTATCAAATCATACATTTTGAGTATTTACAAGACATTTGTCTCTGATTGTAAATTTAAGACTTGTTTAGGTCCCTGTGTTCATAATGTAATGCAATTTAAGATTTTAAGATTCTTATAAGTGTAATGATAATTGTAATTTAGCATTTATTTATGATATTCCAAGGGATATATTAATTAATATAAGAGTATAACATTAAAATATCTTTTAATCACTCTCAAATTCAAGCAATTCCTTGCCAACACATACAATAGTCATAGCTGTTGCTTCCACATTGGCCTATGGATGCTGCATAAATCATCTACTAAAGATGTAACTGTGATTTGCTCTTTTTTATGCTTGGTCAGTGGGACATTTTTTATGCCAGAAATAATATGTTTTGTGCTATGTAGCAGGGGAACATATCTGGTTCAAGTGTAGTTACATAATAGTGTTGAGTACTCCCTTATTATCAATTCGTCATATAATCGAAAAATCATACAGTCAAAAAAATAGCATATTTCAGAACATTCTTTGCCAAAATCTTCATAGTATTTTCATCTTAGAGGGAAAAATAAAAAACAAAATTATGTCGCCAATTTATTAAAGAGATAGGATATTTAAAAAGTTTAGTTACAGATCTTAAATTACGTTTGTTCTTACACTTACAACTCCAAACGGGAGTTACATTACTCAATAGAAACTAGAATTCAACACTAACTACTGGAGTAAATTATTATGAAAACTAATCCTTGACAGTTTAAGCTTTGAAAGGTGATGTCCGTCATATATCCTATCTAGCTAAGCCGGCTTTAATCCCAGGCCCTAAATCTCTGTTGAATACTAAACAAGTATCATCACGTCATGGTATTAATCGCAAAATTTTCCTCGTAACATACTCAAGTATGAATCTAGATTAAATTATAACCTGACATACGGTTACAAACTACACCGCATTCTCTGACAAAGGACATGACGGAAGATGCTCCCACTTAAACATTGTGAGACCAAAAATTAACTGTCTTAAATATTTAGGAATACGCCAATCGACACGTCAGGATCATGTCTTAGAACATCGAGACAAAGGGCGATTGTAACAGTCCACTAACAGAGTTCAACGACCTCGTCGCTCATTTCCGTGCGCCTACGCTTCGGAGGCTTCACCGCAGGCTCACTCCCATCATCTTCCTCAATAATCTCCATATCACTGTCACTATCATCCTTCGGTCTGGATGGGCCAGGTTTGGGCTCGGAGCCGTTAGAACCGTTAGCCTTTTCTTCAACCTTCGGGGCAGGCATAGGCTCATCGGACTCTGTGACTAAGCGCCACGCTTTCTCCTCATCCTCTTGCTGTAGTCTGACCCTGACTTCGTAGTTCTGGAGGAAGTCATCTACGAGGAGAGCGCATCCGTCGTTGAGGCCGATTTCTTCTAACGTTTTGTCGTTGTTGTGATCTGTTTCTCCGGGTTCTGAAGAGAGGACGATGAGGCCCTTGCCCTCGACCGTGGCGTCGGGCGCTTGCATGTTCAGGCCGTCTTTGAAGGCCGTGTTGAGTTCCTTGAGGGTTAACTGCTTGAGGTTACAGGCTAGAGCGACCTCGGGCTTTTCCGCGCAGACGTAGCATTTCGGGTTGGGTGGTGTCAGAGCTGTAAAAAACAAATATGCGTTTGTTTTATACTGCTAAGCCGATTTTTGTGACGTTGAAGCTAAGTTGTGACTATTAGATGCTACATGGCAAATTGACAAGCAGGGTGTCGATCTTTGGGATTAAGCTGTCGAACATTAGTTGACGTTATGCATTAACTTAAGGACAGTTTTTATGTAACAAATAACATCGGCAGCCGTGTGTTAGTTCTCAATAAAAAAAAACATCTTTCAGTTATCCTATCAAACTCAATAGTAATATTGTATTTTATCGGGTTATAGAATGAGGAAAAAGGTTAAGCATGTCTTAGGTGGCACAGTAGCGACTTGTCACTTACACCATCTTTAACTTTCAACTTAAAATTGTTTTAAAAGTGACTCCAAAACGTGAAATGCAGCATAAAAATTTAACGATACATATCTTCAAGCTCAAATTCTTAAATATCATAGGCCTATCTAATAGGACCATGTTACAGCTAATAATTTACTCAGCGCTAGACAATAACTAAATTCCCCGCGGACAAAACCATACGCAACTCCTAGTAAAAAACATACACTGAAGCGAGTAATTACTATTAATCATGTACTGACACACCATGCCACGCATAACTAGGCGATTCATAATGGTCGTTATTTCACAAGCCAACTACCCATGACTAATTGCGGTTACCCGTTGCCTAGTTAATAAACACGTGTTTAAGATGGTTGCCACAAACTTACATTGTTTGTAGAAACATTGCGACCCTGTGTGTTGTGTTAGATTAACTTCTTTCATTCCTTCCATGGATGTCATAAGAGGCGAATATAAGTATAGAACCTACCAAGAACTTGTGTGAATCAAATACATTTTAACTGAGTAAAATCGGTTGGCAAAAGTCGGGATTTTTATAATTTTTTTAGTATGAAACTAACAAGTTGATATTGCCGTGATTCTCTGGCACGTGGAGACAGCGCCTTACGTTATGTTATAAAAGACGTAAAGGGGGCGTTCAAGTGTTACGTAAACGTAACGTAATTTGGAGGGGGGTTCTGTGAAACGTTACGATGTGTTACCTGGGCGGGAGGGACCAAACAACGCGTTACTTAACATTGTTTTTAAGTAAAAAAATTAGGGAATATTTTTTTCCCGAGTCAGCAACCCTTTACTTTTAGACTTTACGGGGAACTCCTCAATTGTATTATGTTAGTTTATTTTATTTTTCAAAGGTTTATATTTTACGGGGAAATCCTTGACATTATTGTACCTTTTTCATTTTGTTTCCATTGTCAGTAGATATCCCCTAATGTTCGCACATAGCGTATTTCCTACTTTGCGCAACATAACTTTTATCTAAAAATCACGTAATTATACACAAAATAAATAGTTTAGCGGTAAAAATGATTATCGAGAGTTACATAACGTTTAGGGAGGAAGGGGGAAGTTCAAAAATCTTCAAATATTGCTTTAACTAATACTCGCATGTTCCCCGACTTGGTTTACTGTACAAAAAATGTTCAAGAGGCACTCACTCTTCTCGGGCACGAACAGCTGCCCCCGGTGGTTGACCTTGGGCCGCAGGTACACGCTGGAGCAGCTCGCTATGTCCCCGGCTAGGACGGCCTGCGCGCGCAGCACGGCCAGCCCGGCCACTATCGCGTTCGCCGTCGCTATGGCCGGGATTATGTTGCCCGCCATCGCTGTGGGAGGAACATTACTCTGTTGATCTATGTATGTTACTCTTTCTTGTACAAAAAAATAAAAATGAATATGTTATATGTATACAGTGGCCGGAAAAAAAGTAAATATTGTAACCATTGGTTTGCGGGACTGGGTGGATGATATTATAATTTGTCTAGCTAGCTAAAAATCTACATCGTTTTTAATTTGACAGTTGAAAATAAAAATCGCTTTGAATTTTTTTTCTTTTTTTAAATAATATGGCGTCTGTCCATTAGCATTTAGAAAATGTTTGAAAATGTTTAAATTTCAAGAGATTTTTATTACAACGGTCAAATTAAAAACAATGTAGATTTTTGGAGATTTAGACAATAGCGCTGCCAGTGTTGCTGTGTTAAGTTTACTGTAGGCTAGATAGAGGACTCACACTTGATCTCGAAGCGCGACTTGAGCGGGATGCTGAAGATATGCGCTCGCACGTTGGCGCAGGCGGTGACGAAGTCCATGGCGCTGCGGTCGTCCTTGTCCCACACCAGGTGGTCGCCCGCCGGCCGCGCGGAGAGATCCGCTTGTAGAGCTTTGCACGCCGCTGCGAATACCTGGACGGGATTTTGACGTGTTAAAAAAAAGAGTCATTTGGGGAAAAATGCAAATAGAAATTTTGCTACTGGGAAATAATGATTTTGGGAAAATCATCTAACCTGTCCCTTGTAGGTTACGGGAAGGCCTATTCTAAACTTGTAAAGAAACCTAAAATCGGATGATTACGTATTATGTTTTATATGTATACTGTAATAAATTCTAATTATCATGTACAAATTTTTACACTAACATAGAGGAAACCGCTGTCAAGGCATTAAGATACTTGTTACAATTTCCCCAGTTCCAGTACTCTTGAAAACTTGCGGAATTGCTCACAGACGCGCGTCTCAAGACTCTCAAGTGAACGGCAATCGCTCTCGTACTGGTCCCAACTGATTTGCGCGTTGCTGGAGCGCACTTTGTATGTAGCATAGATTGACGTCTATACCAATCTGTTTTGTGCTTTTACTGAGTAACCGACTGTCACTCAGCCTGGAGATTTAAAAACATGATTAATCAATAATCTCACCTGCGCACACTCATACACCGACCACACTCTCTGATCAGGCAGTCCGGAATGCTGAGCCACCGCTTCGTCTTTCCCTGGCAACGCATCCCAAGCCAGAGGTGTGGGGGGCCTCCGTTTCTTCCACAAGTTCTCCATTGAGAGCAGGTACCGGATGTCGTCTCCAAACAACTTGGAGAAAAGTTTCTCAGGGTCATAGTTGGTGTCCGCTGCCCAGGCTCTGGTGCTCTTGCGTTCTACGTTGCCGGCTGAGGTGCCTTCGGAGGTCAGGGCTGACGAGCCAGCATCGCCTGCAAAAGAATTGGACCTTGTGTTATTTTTTGTTTTTATAATAGCTTCACAAAAAAATTTTGTTTTCACAGCAATGTAAATGCTAATCAGTGCCAAAACAGTTTTATATCTGTTGTGCTGCACACACTGAAGTAAATAGGATTCTCGAAGGGTTAAAAGTCTCAAAAGACTGAAGTATGAAGAAATTAAATAACTTTTAATGAATTCTTCTGACTGGATTAATAAATTCGAACTTTTATCATTGAAATGTAGGAATGAGGTACATAATTTTCTTAGAGAATTTTCATAAAATCTTTCAAATGAGGTGTTGAATTACAGTAACATTAATCTTTCATGCATACATCTTGTATATTTTTAGGGTTTTTAGTTGGCATGTTTATAGTAACAGGCCTATATCAAATCAATGTCTCTAATTTTACCTGCAGCCTCAGGATCAGCAGTATCAGGACTGACATCTTGATCCGGGTCTTCTTCACCGAATAGCTGGTTGAAGAGATGCTTGGCCCACACAATGCAATGGATGGGCTCGGACGGGGTGTTGCGGATGGTGCAGCCCGGGAAGCTTTTCTGCGGAGCCTTTGGCTGGCACTCATAGCACTGGGTCAGACCCTTTTTGATGAGTTCCACCTGTATGGCAAGACATGATATAGAATAGATTTTTTCTATATAGCAAATTAACCTTTTATATTCAAAACTACATAATAGATAGAAGTTTGTTAGTGTTCTGTATGTTTGTTACTTTTCACAAGGCTAGTTAAATTTTGATAAAAATTGGTAAGTAGCAAGCTAGAGGAACTCATAGGCTCCCATAGGGTTAAAGTTAAAAAAGTCACAGGCTCGTGCAAGTTTTAAATAATTGACAAATTGGATACTTAAATTTAGGACCAGTATTATCAGTGGCGGCTCGTGACATTTTTTTATGGGTGTTCACCAGTGTTTGATCTACACATTTGCCGCCCCAAAGCTATTTAATGTTTGCGGGCCCTACAGATTTCTGATAATCTGAAATTAGGTAGGTATACAATACATATACACCATGCCAGTCACCACCGCCGACCGCCGCCGGCGCCGGCTACAAACACTAGACGCGGGAAACAATATCATTTATTGCTTTCTGTACATCCACATAACCACGGCGTTTTAAAATAGGTATTGTTCTGATTTAAAAACATGCGGAAAAAAAATAGTTTTCCTACATTACTTACTACATTTTTGAGTACCTAAGTGCAATTTCAGGCCGCGGTGGGCCCTTGATTTTCAGTTCGAGACGCATTTTGAGTCTCTTTTCAGAAAGTTTAATAAAAGATACACTGTATTGTTCCATTTTTAGGGTTCCGTTTTTTCCTTTTGAGGTACGGAACCCTTATAGGATCACTTTGTTGTCCGTCTGTCCGTCCGTCCGTCCGTCCGTCCGTCCGTCCGTCCGTCTGTCAAGACC
>BHDV01009478.1:18587-31405 GCA_005406045.1 Adoxophyes honmai
TTTTAGACTGTGTATTTCAATAAAAAGACATGTCAAGATTGTTTATATTGTTTTAACTACCTAAACCGACAACGTATAGACTTAGTGTTTACCAACAAACCCGCGCCGCGCCGCTGTGAGCGCCTTGCGGTGCGGCGCTCCGAAACGACGTAATTTCTCATACAAATCTTCTGTTTCACGCGCCGGGCAGCGTCGAAGTGTCTCATTCGCACTCATTGAATTCTGCGTTAGGCATTAGTACTAACTTCGAGCCGTTGGAGCGCATCGCCGAGCGCTCCACTTCATCCACTTGACAACAACCAAATTGTTTAGAGTGGTGGTGGTGCTTGGTAATATTATGTAGTTTCTAGTAAACTGCTATTAAGAGTGTATTGTGTTGTCTAGGCTTAGTAAAAATAATGTGAGTATATTTATAAGGTTTTAAAGGGATAGGTACACATGATGTAATTTTTATGGGAGTGCACTGCACCAGCGCTCTTTAGGACGAGCCGCCACTGAGTATTATAACAAAAACTTCCCTTGGGCGCTAATAATTTGCGCCATGATTAAAAGAGAAATTAAGTACAAATATTATCAAATTTCTGTACAACAAAAAGAAGAAAAATGTATAAAGAGAGTTGAATTTGCTCTTTTCTACAATCCGATTCAAATATAACCAGAGCTACACCTCTCCGAAGTCAGGTAATATAAGGTTTTTTTTTTCATTCAAGCTTACCTGACCAGCATAACCGGCTGTTCCTGTTTCGATCAGTGGCACCTTGGCAGCGAGGCACATCCTGTTGACGTGGTTGCGGGCCACACGGTTGTCTAATGCATTCATCACTATGTTGAACTGCTTGAAATAGCTGACACTGTAGTCATTGCTGTAAATAATGCATAATGGAAGTGAGGGAGAGAACATAAAGTGATAAGAAAAAAAAAGGGTTATTTCTGAGGTCACAGAGATTAAAAAATGTTGACCCATGCCTTTACAAAGTTCAACTTAAAAATGTATAATTCAGCCTATCTATACAAAAATTTTCACTCTTAAAGACCTGAACCATTATGTTGTTTACACTTGATAGTTACCTTGCAAGCACTCCATACAGATAAATAAGAAACAACTTTAGAGATATTAGAAGGAAACTAATATAATAGCTACAACTTACAAAATAATGTTTGTTACACTTTTCTGTACTAAAAATTTCAAACACAATTCTAGTTTTCTTTTACAGATTCAATCACAATGGTATCAACATAGGTTGAAAGTATTGGCCGCTAAATAATTGATTAGATTTATAAATGAATGGATTGTTTACAATTTTAATATCACTGTTTTTAGGGTTATAATATAAACACAACATTAAAAAAATAAACAACATAATTACCTGATGACACTATCATGATGCGCTATGATATTCACATTCGGGTTGAAGCTGAGGGCGCTATCCTTTGCTACCTGAGCCTTAGACTTGCCAACATGTTCTTTGTGAAACAAAAATTGTCGGTTCAAATTGCTTACGTCAATAGTGTCCAGATCAATCTAAAAGATAACAGACAAGTTAGAATTTTACCACAATAATGATAGCCAAGTCAAATAATAGTTAACTTACGATTTCGATGTACGGAAAGCCGGTAAGGACGAGATTCTTCAATATTTCACAACCTATACCACCGGCGCCCACCACCAAAATCTTAGAATTGGCGATCTCTCCAGTGAGTTTTTCATCGAAAACGCCTGCCACTCGAGCAACCATGTTGCTTATTATATGTTTTTCAGTTATAGTAGTATAAAAATATGTATTCAATTAATATTTTTACGAAAACTTAATGCGGAATGGCAGTGGTTGAGACATTAGCAACAAACTGTCAAAATTGGCGTCATTCCGATATGCGTTCAGAAATTATGAAACGGAATAATCGATTCTTTTGGAATTGCTCGATTCAAAATGAAATCGATTCCGAGTGAATAATTACTAATGTAGCAATTATTACTTATAGGTTTGTTGACAAATTTCAATATAATAGTTATCCTCTATAACTTCAGCAAACAAATGTTTTTCTCATTGAAAAATAACTCAAAAGAGAGCCGAAAAAGAATAATTAAGATTAAGACTTTCCATATCACGCAGACCACAAAAATTCTTTGCAGTCTTCGCAGTCGTCACTTTTATACTGTAAATTGCTTGAGTAAAGCTAAAATTATGTATGACACATTTTCATACCTTATTTGTCAGTTTATCAAGTTTACTTGTTTTTGATCGATTACAAAAGTATAATCGATTGTATTATAAATATGGTCGATTTCTATTTATGGTAGTAGGGAAAAACGGTGTCCTGTTGTGTTGCCATTTAAAAAAAACGGCGAATTTTTGTCTGTTAATTGCCTACTTTATTTTACAGACTACCAGGCCTTAGCATTATTTTGCTCCTTCACAAAATAGTATAATTAGCAATAATAAAACTCCCACTAAAATAAAAATACATTAAAGAATGTTGATACATCAACAGATAGCTAAAAGGGGCAAATAATCAAGGAACCACAGGAGTTAAATTACAAAACACAACTATTTCACTACAGCAAATTTTATTGTGTACTGTTTAGCAGAGGAGCAAAGGAGCCTTTTCCATGTAATTTTATTATGGCCCTCTACAAAATAGCGCCTAGTGCTCAAATTAAATTAGATAAATATCTAAAATTAGAATCCATTAATTAGTATGTAGCCCAAACCCTCTTATACTGAGAGGAGGCCTATGCCCTGCAGTCGGAGTAGTGGGACGTATATAGGCTGATGATGATGATGATGAATTAGTATGTTGGGAGATAAGAAAACACACTAGTTGGATATAAACTGCTTTAATCACTTTCCTCAAATACGCGGGTAGATGGCGCGGCGCAGCGCAACGTGTATACCCACTAAATTTATTAAGCGATTTAATATCGTGTGACGTGTGAAGTTTTGACTCAGCGTTTGACCCTTTCATAGAGAGGAATTATGCCCATTCCCAGTATAGAGATGTAAAGTGGTGTGGGAAAGACTAATAGAGGGTTCTTTCTCCAGGCAGATGTTATGCCACTGGGATCCGAAGTCCACAGAGAAAAAATTAGGCCGCTTGTCCACCGTCGTCACTGGATTATCACCGAGAGCGAGATCATGGCGCCGAAGTAGCGATACAGACTACTACAACCGTGTGTCCACCGCACGTCCGTCATCAGAGCACCGTCATCCCGGCCGCCGAAGTTTCGAGCAGTTCAACGTGACTGCTAGAACTCGACACGGGTTTATGACGTGCCAACGTGCCGGCAATACAAAACAAGTTTGTTCTTGTCCGCGCATTACCGTCGCACTGCGCAGTTCGTCCGGTTTTTGTTTTGTTTTTGCGACTACCAGGCACGACAAAGTTCTAGGACTGAGCCATCGATATCTCGGCGCGGTGGAAACGCGATCGCCGTCACGTCATCTTAAACTCGGCCCTAAATAGGTAATCTCGATCTCGGTGGCGGTGGACAAACGGCCTTAGAAGTTGTGTTTATGAAACTGAACGTCGAAACTTCTTTGACAATCGAGGACGTAGTTGATGTTTGTAGAAGTTCTACTACTCGACCATAGGTGGCACTAGGGGTCGCTGCAAAGATTGAAATCAAATAAAAAATTAGTGCTTCTTACTCAGTTAAAATTAGTTATTATTGTTAAAATTAGCATGATAAGAAATTGCACGCGTACAGAAGCAATGTTTCCAAATCGATGTGCCGGGTTGGGAATTATCTCGTTGATGATTTGTTTTTACAAAATCTCAAACTTTACTGTAACTTACAGTAAATGAAACAAAAGAGCCAATTTGCAGATAAACCCATTGTTCCGTGCAGCTATAAATAGAGCCTGTAAAGGCTTCTTACTTTATTGTGGTCCGCCTGCGCCACTACACGCGCGCGACACAACTCCACCACATAAAAGGCGGTTAATGCCAAATGGATTCATTAAAATTGCTTTTAACTTTATTGTGCTCTAAAGTGGAACAGCGCTCGGTGTTTTATTTTTATAAATGTAATATTTCCCGATGACGCCGCGCGAAACAATTTAGCTTTATTGCGACGGGAAAGAGTTGTTAAATCGAGTTCGCGAGCCCATTACGGGTTTGTCACCTAAGAGCAATTAGGGTTTCGTTTATTGACGTTTTCGCCACCTTTCTCGGCAATAATGCTGTTTTTAGACCCGAAATGGCGCGTGTTATACGATAGGGGATCAAATTATTGCACCGCAAAGTTTGAGCCCAATACCAGTCTAGTGTGAGACGTGTTTTAGTATTATCTGTGACACATCGAGAGGTCACATTAGGTTTGTTCGCAGAATCGTTTTCGTTCGGAAACGGACGGACACTATTTTCCGCTCGACTTGGCGGGCTGTGGCTGTTTGCCGCGGTTCCATTGGCCGTTGCTGATGAGTTCCGGCCTCGAAACGTTATGTATGAACCCTGCTAATGTGGGACATTTCGGATGCTAATACAATTACTGTGTCTGCTCATTTTAGATCAGCTGGATCGGGGCATCGGTGATCGAACGTAATTTCACTTTTGCGTTGCATTTTCCGGCCGACGATCAGTAGGTATTTTGTGTATTGCAGGTGAGTTTAGCATATTTTATAATATTAAAATTGGTTGAAATATAATGTCCTGTATTTGTTCTAAATCAAACCAGCCCCGTCTTTTAGGAGTCAGTACTAGTCAGTAACAAAATCAAGAACAAAATAGATACTTAAGTCGTCGAACGTCATCGCCGTCATAATACACCAAGGAGAATTTACATGGAAACAATTGCTTTTTGACACCTTAGCCAAACTGCCACTGTCATAATAACAGCTCATAACAATGCAAACGCTCCATTATTATCCAAATTACTTACTAAACAGTATCAAAAACTCACAACAAACCAGTGCAATTATAATTAATTCTAACTTATAATGAAAAGCATACGTAATCAATAAACTACCTTAAGATTTTACGCCACCAACGTCCCATAGTGCTCCAGTATTTAAGTTGAAGATAAACCAGTCAAAATGCCACCAAAGAAAGGGAAAGACAAGGGAGCAGCAGCAGCGATGATGAAGGCATCTGGTCCTCCTCCGAAGCCGAAGAAGATCCCTCCTCCCCCAGCCTGCTTCTCGCCTGAGGACCTCGCACGGTACAAGGAGATCTTCAAGGCTCACGATGAAGAAAACACTGAGAAGGTAAGCTTTAACCACCGTTGTGGTTGCCAACTTTTATCAGTCTAAAAATCAGTCTTTTAATTTGGTTTTATTTAGCTGGGCGAGACTGTCTGGTCTTCCCATCTATAGTTCATTCACGGAAACAAGTTAATGGGGAAAACAAAAAATGTAGAGTTGAAACTTAGCTACCTTTATTTTATCAAAAAACTTTTGACACATTGTAACAATAAAGTTTTCGTACAATTTTAAGTGTTTCATTTTTATTTTTTAAATGGACTTCCACCAATGAATGAAGTTAGATAAGATAACGTGTCACTTAGGGGTCGTGCAAAAATAAAAATAAAATAACTTTGAATGAGAAGTCTATCATTTTTGCTATTTATTATAATTATAACGAGTATAAAATTGTACACTTAAAAAAGCCTAATTCTTTTGCTTTCAATTCCAACTAAAAATTAAAATTCACGTCTATTTTAGTAGCCTCGTGTGAACTCGTTTCTCGAGATTGTCAAATGTCAGACACTTTTTGTCTTTGTTGTATGGGATTATGTGACAGAGAGAGCGCTATATTAACTTGTTTCCGTGAATGAAGTATAGACTTGCTATATTGCTATATCATAGAACTCTCATGTCTCATGGATAGAAGGTTTTTGCCCTATGTAAATAAAATATAGTTACCTTACCCATTTTGACGAATTGATCCGTCTGCAGTCTATTTTATTGACACGATTTGAAGTATACCTGGTTGTTGTATTTCATCAAATTGAATGAAAATGATAATATGAAATCTGTCTTCCTTATAGAGGTATCTTTGAATAGTCTCAAACAAATTTTAGTAACTTCACAGCGTCTCTGCTTGGATCGTTCCCAGAACTTAATAATTAGTCCAGACCACTCTCATAACGTAACCAAATCATTTCAAAGTTGCTAATCTCGTTTGAAATTTAACTACGCCACGTTTACTTTGCCGAGAAAATGCAAATATTACACCACTCGGGATTATGTCTAGCATGGCATAATTAACCTAAATTTAGAGCTCCAAGTCACTCAAGTAGCTCACGAAAAGGTACTTCGTGTCATGTTGCGGGATGATAAATGATATGAGGATGTCAAACTCACGTGTCTCAGTGACTTTGAGCCGGTAAAGTCGTCAAACTAAGACTCACCGCGCATTTCAAGGGGAGGTATCCTTAATTTTAAAATAGCACTGCTCCTTGCGATACTCCTCGGGTTTGCACGGCTTTCGTCACTGCTTAAACAGTTTATTATAATATTCTGTCGTTCACAAGTCTACCGGTAAAGATTATATAAGCACGAAAGAGGAGAAAAGCTCAGCAGTTTAGTTTTGATAAGTGGTGAATTAATGAAATTTTTACAAATCCATTTTGACAAGTCTTCACTTTTAGCAAAGCAAGTAATAAATGTGTAAGCAATAGGTCTAGTTACTTAAATTGACTGTTTTATCTACAGCTCCCCCTTCCTACAATCCCGCTAATGCTGAGGAAGCTGGGTTTCAATCCAAAAGGAGAAGAAATAAAGCAGTTGTTTGTCATGTTCTTAGAAGATGACCTGGTCGATACCGTCGAGTACCACGAATGGCTGTTCATGATAGAAGCCAAGTTAGGCTGGGGAGACGACTTCGAAGTGGCAGTCACTAAAGCCATGGGTGACTTAGCCCATGACGATGAAGAGACAGGTTTCTGCGACTTGGAATACCTTAGGGAACAGCTCTTCAGCTGGGGCGAGCCTCTCCAGGAGGCAGAGTTTGTGGATTGGCTTCGACTCGCCATCAAAGACAAGACATACAACATCGAGGACGGTAGCTTCAACTACGTCAAGTTCATCGAGAACATGAACGCCAAAGACGAGAGAATGGTGAAGGAGCCGGTCAACTTCTTTAAGTTGGACCAGAAGACGCTGGCTGCTATGGCGATAGCGAAGGCTCAGGAGGAGAAAGAGGAGGCTGAGAGGAAGGAGGCTGAAAGGAAAGCCAAGGAAGAGGCTAAGAGGCAGAAAATGATTGCGGCTGGGCTAATACCGGCTGATTAAACAAATGCCGTGAACTTCGTTTCCCCGAAGGTTACGCTAGTAAGAAAAGTTTTGTAAGTTGCTTTGTCGGCGTTCTGCCACTAATGTTGTTTTAACAGCAAAATCTCTCCAATACGTCTCAACTGCTATGGAAACTGAATTCCATCTAAATCCCATGACCTCATATCCCTCAACTCACCATCGTACCGATTCGTCGACCTCGATTTACCATCGTGTTTCTACCTCTTATACTTAAATTAGGTTCTGCCCTGCTCTGCTCTGCTTCCCTTCCCAGCTATCTATCTGATGCGTAATACAACATACACAAATCTTACGAGTATACCATCTATTGTACCTATAGTTTGGGGTAAAAGTGATTCAGATGCCTGATAAGTTTCTTTGTAAATGTGAACAACATTTTCAACTGAATGGCCCGTCTTGCGCTCCCATTGTTCGTAAGTATTAATAACAGACATTTCTAGAGGTTCACCATTTTCCCTTCGTTTTAATTAATTCTGATATTGATTTCACTTTCAAAGACTCGTTGTTGTTTCTGAAATAACCATCTTACTATTATCGAGAAATCTTTGTGATGTGCCAACGGGTGTAGCTGTTTTTTACGGTTCCTTGGACGTTTTCATATCGTTTATTACATTCGGATCCGATCACGAGAATGTGTTTTCATTTATTCCCATATGTAATAAGAATGAGTAGTTTAGTTCCCGTAAGTAAATAGATCGTATAAGTATACTAAGTCAGAATGATAATTATCTTTGTTATAAGGGTCCTTCTCAAAAAAGTGGCAACACAACCTGTCAGTAGGTTTCTCTTAGAACTTTTTTTTTGTCATGCACTAATCTTGTAATTAAAAAGTGTATTTAAATTAAAAGACATCTTTTACATAGTGGCCAAATGTTTTAACATAAAAATAATGTAAATTAATAGGTTAAAAAAATAATTAACACTACGTTTTGTCGTTCACTTGTCGTGTCCCAAGGCGAGGGACTTATGTTTGGAGCTAAAAAACTCGTATATGTTTCCAATTTATTTTTATTTGTGTTCTATATTTCACTGACCTATATGATCAAGATTTAAGATTATTGTTTCGAATAAAAGAATTGTACCTACATAGCTAATTATTTGCAATTAAAGTTTGTCCACGGTAGTTTTTGTCGCTCACCTGTCACGACATAAACGCTATTCCTGTGCGAATTCTATTACGCCTAATCCATCTCACCCAGCATGAGACGAAAGCTGCAACTGTCTGCTAACGCTGGTGGAAGTAGCAAGTCAGCGATGTGTCGGTGAAAAAAAATACAAACAATACATTCACGCGATCTGGAGTTTGTAACGGGTAAGTTGTCTTTATTCTGTCTTTCATATTTTGTTTTCTGTATGAGCTAATTATCTGATAATAGCCTAAAATATGTAAAAGGCGGTTTACTTCCATGTGTGTAAATGCGAAATTTATCAAACAAACTTTTCGCTTAAGATTAATACTGTAACTGTCATTTTGTCCATAACGTGTACGTCGTTCACCTGTCTAAAATGGAGAAATACTAGCAAAAAAGAGAGAAAAGGAGAAACGAAGGTTAAGAAAATTAAAGATAATCTGGAATTGTATGTTGAATATAGGAAAAAAGTAAAGTACAAATAGATTTTTGTAATATAAATACTATGAACTAACCCAACCCATCCTAAGAACAAAATTTTTTTGTTACATTGCTACGGGTGTTTTTTTTCATAAGTTACGTAAAACGCATCAAATAAAGCACTTAATGTCAGTTTAAAATTGTTTGATTTGCTCATCAATCATCTGCTTTCTCTTGTCGTTCACCTGTTATGAAATTTGCTTAGGTTTACGTATGATTGTCGTTAACCTGCGACTATTGTCGATAACCTGACTATGAATTGTCGTTCACCTGTACATCAAAAACTTTGAGGACCTATATCTTCTAAACTAAAGGAAATATTTTGTTCCCTCTAAGTTATTTCGGTTATTTGGTTATATTTTTAGCTATTGTCTAAAAAAAATTTGAAGAAAAACACACTTTTTAAAAAAATGAAAAATTAATTCATCGTTGCCACTTTTTTGAGAAAGACTCATAAGTTATAATCAGGCTACATTTATTTGCTGGCTGTTTACAATTTTCTTACGGCATTTAGAAAAAATCGCAGAACGTTGTCACATTAAACGTAATGACATAAAGTTTTCTTTTGTTGTGCAAAGCAATGCCACCATGAAGTTCACTGTAAACAGGTTCTATGGTGGGCCAGGAATCAAATAGTTCAAGTACATACTTGATAGTTAAGACTCCATTGCCCAGCTTTAACTGAGTAAGAAAACACTTATTTTGTGCCACCATTTTGATTTCACCTTGTAGTGTATTAGGTTTATCTAGCTATATGTCTCAAATCTCAAACACTTATGAACGCCCACTCATGCAAAGAGGTCATGCAGTTTAAACTGCGACGAAAAAGTCTCCCATTCATATTCATGAGCCGTAATGTCTCAAGCAATGGGGCGAGGGACCCATTCTCACGTCACGCCAATAATTAGTGCGTGAAATCATTGTCACGTTTTTAATGTTCATTCGAGAATAAGGAGATGGGGCTCGGCGATGGGGAAATTGATGTAACTTGAATTCCGAGGCGCTCTTGTGATGTTATTCTGTCTTTATGTTTATGAAACAGGGTGACACATTGAATGTATCGCAAATTGAATGTATTTGTGATTCTGTCATTAATAGCCCATACTGATTGAGCCATTTTTACCACTTGAATATCGTGTTGCGTCGCCCAAAGGATAGCGACAGCCATGCACGTGCCCGTCAGGATGGCGTAAGATAATATATGTCTGGATAGTCACAAAATGGATACCAAATTTTATGATACTCGTTAAGGTTTATGCCGTGGGTGTCAATTAAAAACCAGTCCGTACCTTTTCAAATACTTTATTTGATTAAGTCATCTAAAGTAAACTTTCCAACTTCAAGTTTGTAACTTCACGATAACGATTTTTAACCTGCTGGCGTCCTTCCAGGAACTTCTGACAAGAACGAATTGCAGTTTCCTTAAGAAACCATGAGATAACTTGGATACAGTCTGGAGCTCTTTTGTATCAGTAATATGGTCGCAAAATCACCTTCCTCTGTAATATAGAGGAATTTGTAAGCTCTTTGCAATGGCGACTTTAGCTGGATTCGATAGTCAATACGTTTGAGACCCGATGTTCCATTTAACTTCAGCCAAAGCGAATTGTAGGGCTGATAGGCTTGGTCTTTGACGGCAGATTGAAAGAAAATATAATTTAACTTCGATAAAGGCGATCTCGTCCCAAGTTAGTTGTATTGAAATTGGGAAAACAATTAAGCAGAGGACAAACGGCGCTATGACAATTTGCTAAACTTATGAACTTGGCCAAAAAAAACCGGCCAAGTGCGAGTCGGACTCGCGCACCGAGGGTTCCGTACAAACCTGCAAGGTTTACAAAGTTCGTTCATTACGACAATCGAGTCATAACTATGGTATTTTTATTATAGATAGCTCTACGCGATCATGAGGAAAAAAGTAATAAGTTTATATTTATTAAAAAAAATATATTTTGTAATGTAACTAAAAATTTAAGGTTTTCGGAATTTCTCCTTTATGTGTGCTATAAAACGTTGCTTCATGCCAAATTTCAAGATTCTAGGTCGACTGGAAGTACCCTTTAGGTTTTGATTCCCTTGCGAGTACTTGCGAGTTTCAAAATATGCAGCTGTTGGCTTAGAAGTTTGATTTTTTCACAGCTTCAAGGGACAGTAGACCTGAGTAATTGATATAAATTTCAGCTTCATACCTTCACGCGTTCCTGAGAAAAAGGGTCTTGACAGACGGACGGACGGACGGACATACGGACAACAAGTGATCCTATAAGGGTTCCGTTTTTTCCTTTTGAGGTACGGAACCCTAAAAATAAAAAATAAAATGACGGCGCCCGCCATTTTGTTTGCAAACGTCACTTTTTGACGTGAATATAATAATAGATGATAACTATAAGTTTTAACTTTTTAGTTCTACTCTTCTTGGATAATACATACACTTAGCTAGAGTAGGCAGAGCACACGAAACGCCACATGGATAAAATCATGTCTATTTTGGGTTTCGTAGCCAACATACACAGGTTTAAATTCGCTTTTAATTTTTAATTTAAAATTTTAGGTAAAAATTTAAAAAAAGTCGCGAAAATAGTGACAAGTTTACAACCAAGTGATAAATCTAAACGAATAAATAGAGGTGTACTTAATTCTAAAAGAGTTTTGTTTCGAATCTGGACTAGATTACATCGTGCTTTTGTATGTGTTCCGTGTAAGTATGTATAATTTTCGACAGACGGATTTGTGCTCAAACCTCAGAGCCTGTTTTTATGAAACTCTTTGAACTCTTTGAAACTCTTTGAACGTGAAACTGCAGTGAGATTCACTCGTAATTAAAAATTCAGATAACTCAATAGACTCGGATTCAACGTATTATATCCGTTTTGATACGGTTTCCGTACTGGTCAGAGAGAACATTTTCATTCCAACGAAAGTACGCGTAGCTATTGAGATTTGCCGACGTCCATATTTCAATCGAGATTGTGGTTGGTCGGTACCTCCGAGTTGGAAGACGGTGTCGAATTTTCGCACTGCGACAACAACTGGTGTGGACGTGCCGTTGCAAAGAGATTTTGTTAGTATAATATAATAGTGAATAATAATATAGAATAGATAGGTGCACGTCTATCCGCAGCCGTGGCGCGTTTCTCCCGATATGGGTAGTGAATTGGCCCGAAACATGTCGAGCTAATTTCGATATAAAGATGTGAATGTAACCATTTTATTTCAATGCGAGTAAAACACACAGGAGGTAGTTATTTTGACTTTGTTAGTTTATGTTTATTGTTTATTTCTACCCATTTGACAATAATACATAAGTACATACATATTCTCACGCCTGTATTCCCAAGAGGGGTAGGCAGAGCACGTGAATTCAAAAATCCAGTGCCACGTTTTGCAATTTCAGGGTAACCAGTATAACCATTTGACAGTAATACTTAGGTATAAAAGCCGATAGTGACAAGGAGTCGTGCGCCAGTATTAGTTTCGTCGAGCACCAACAGAGCGGTGGCACGCAGTCCGATTTTATACCAGTTGCCGTCGCGGCTCCGAAATAAAAGGCTACGTATTAGCACGAAACTCGTTCTAAACTCGTTTTAAACAGATTTACACGTATTTTTCATTGTGCTCTCTTAAAAATAAAGTCAATATTAAAACTTCAACGAATTTAAAGCCACATGGTTGGGTACTAAAATATGGCCAAGGCAATAAATATCCGAAAGGGATCAGTCGTACTGCAAATCAAAGTAGCTAAGTAAAAGAACTGAATACGAACACTTTTATTGGCAAAACTTTTGGAGCAATTCCCGAAAGTTGAGGGTCTGAAGTTTTTCACCGGTTTATGCCAACAATATCGAATGAAACGAGTTAGATTCGTCAATAGGAAAAAACCGGCCAAGTGCGAGTCGGACTCGCGCACCGAGGGTTCCGTACAAACCTGCAAGGTTTACAAAGTTCGTTCATTACG
>BHDV01009478.1:36360-81336 GCA_005406045.1 Adoxophyes honmai
GACTTTACAGGCAACCAGTTTCTTTTTTTTTTTTTTATATTTTGTGAGCGGCCTGAATGTCCGTTTCCGAAGTACCTATCAGTAGGAGTCATTGGAAAGTTGTTTACAAAAGATGTGTTTGAACATACTTACATATATAAACATCACGCCCTAGTTCTTACGGGGTAGGAAAAGATAACAAAGCGCCATTCGCTTCTCGTCATACATGCTTATGCGTTTAAACTGTTAGAGACGAATAGTGCAATAGCTTTGCTCTTGGACTAAAATAAAAAAATAAGAAACTATTTGAAAAAGTGAATTACTTAATTAATATTTTATTCACAGAACTCACTGGTATTTATAGGATGGTTCCATGCATGGTATTTTCATGATTTTTTCGGTCATAAGACGTATAAATTTATAGGTAGCTACTCATCTACTTGTAAAGGTGAACGCGCCTATTAGTATGGATAGTAGTTTTATTTTTAAAATTTGCAATTACTGATTCGTACTTCGGATTACCAATGCTTCCAGTCTTATCTGATTGCGATGGACCTCAGTGTTGCCAGGCCAAGTGATTCATGTCACCGGAACAAACGAAACGTTTCTATTTCCGTCCAATCACGCTCAAGGAAGTCATCTAACCGAGGTCTGTCTGGGGTGGAGGGGGGTACCCGGGTATCTGTTTAAGGTCTTTTATTAGATACATGTAAACTTTTTTCCTAATGGCATGTGTTCCAAAATGGGGTAGACAGAGCACTCGAAATCTGACATAAACTATTACACGCTTCAATATAAGGCAGAAACAGGAGCTCCGCGTGAGCGGTGCGTCGACACTATCTGTGTCGATACAAATTGGGGAGAAATTATGCTTAAAAAAACGACAATTGACATGTGAATGGAAATCTTGCTACTAGGAGATAATGATTATGAGAAAACGCTCTAACCAGTCGTAGGAGTTAATAAATTGTACAATTAAGTGTGTTGCCAACAGTACTCGTGAACTCAATATAACTCTGTACCACCAACTTTCAGTTTTCCACACAAATTGAGTTACATCCGTCTCCCGTTGTGCCGTTTGCTTTTGTTACGAGGTTACCACCTTTCACCTTTCTCTCCCGCACTTCCGTTTTATGTCCGGACATGTTTGCAGTACTTTGTGGACAGGTAGTTTAGTTTGGAGGCCCATTAAATACATTTGTTTGTGTTTCTTTGATTATTGTTGCTGTGCGATTTTAGGTTGACGTAAAAAAACCGGTCTAGTGCGAGTCGGTGCGAAACCCTTGACTACTTAGGTGCCTACCTATTAATTAACATATTTTTTTTTGTTTTGGATCCCCCTTAAATATTTGTTTCTAGTTATTTAAAAAAATAAATATGAGTATTGTGATTGTGACTATTCCAAGTGCCTATGTAACTGTTTCCATTAGGGACACCGAGAAAAAAAAGAGTAAAAAAAATAGCGTTTCTTATATGAAGGTTTCTTAATACTTTTTTTAGTATGTATTCTTATAGAAGCAACATAAATAATTTGTGACAGACGAACGAAAGACAGCGAAGTCATAGTAATAGAGTGTTACTTTGACACAAGTGCAGTTTCGTAGCTCTGCGCTACGATACGAGTGGTGCTACGGCGTAGAGAGCGGTGAGTATTGCGTAGCGCTTTCGTAGCATGAAGAAAAACATAAGTCTTGTTGTCTTGTTGGTTAATGTTAATGTAACAATGTGCTTACTTAAACTTTAACCATAACAAAAAAATGTAGTATGAAAGTTATTGATTACCAGTTTTTTACAACACGTGACAATTAACAGTCAACATAATAATAAATATGTTATGTCGCAAATAGTCGCAATATGATTGTTCATTTAAGATTCGGTGTTCTCATCTTGTAGTGCAATGTAACACAATTAAAGAAAAACTTACTTTTGCAGTTGATATCGTACATCATTGTATGGAGTAAACGGCAATGTTAAGTTTGTCCCTCAATCCGTTATGCTCTATGTTTTGGCTTGATACAACTATCATATACCATTCCTATCTACATACATATACTATTACGAGTACCGAGCCACCAATCCTACTAACCCAAATAACCACTGAGTAGGTAGTAGACGGGTACATTGGATACTTTAACTAATGAAAATGTCCTCGTTTAAAACTACGTCCCAGGGACAGCCTAAAAATACATTTCTGCTTCGCTCTCAGCTTAACTTTATGTTAAACTATTCTAAAATGAAAATGAAATGTTATCGAAGTACTTTGCCTTTGAAATTCCGCTGTCGCGAGTATTAGATGCTATTTCTTGGTCCATAAAAGTTAATAAAATGCGAGTTTTAAAGTCACCGGCACTGCTTTTAAGCGTTGAATTAAACACTTCGTGAAAATGAAATCTCCAGTCAGGATTTATGGAATAGAATTTTTAAAGCCGTTTTTAAATTTCCGTAGCCGAAATAACTATATTTCATACATATATCACGCCTGTATTCCCAAATGGTGTAGGCAGAGCACAAGAAACGCCACATAATCAAAGCCATGACTATTTCACGTTTCGTGGCTATTTCTGGGATTTTTGTAACATTTAATAAAAGAGCTCTGAACGGCGTATTCATGGAAAAAATGGTTGGAATAAAAACTAAGACCATCGATTGTTGATAAACAAAATAATTAGCGTTATTCTTAGAATCCTACTTGTCTTCCAAACGTTAAACAAAGTACTTTCAATGAAACTATTTAATCATATTCCGCTGTGAAACCATGTCGCTGTGCGCCAGTGTTCTATTTACCAAGGAAGCCGAACTAGTATTTAGTGTGCAAAGGTTCTACCTCGGGTTGTAGTTGAAATGGCTAGGCTACGCGTATTTTTGTTATGGTGTTCGGAAAAGTAGCCGTAGGCGAAACGGATTTGTACGGACTTCGGACGAAATAAATTCGGAGAATTAATTAAAAAGACAAAAATAGGACCGCCTTATTTGCTCAGAATGATTTTTAGGCGGAGTTTTTGCGCCAAAATATTCAAATTAATGATGTAACTAATAGGAGTGTGTTGAATTTGTTTTCTCTTTGATATCAGCTAAATATGTTTGGTTTTGAGAACACTCCACACTGACGTTTGTATCAGAAACCATATAAAAAGAAGAGTGTATGTGAGAATTATATCATAAAACCATGATTTGATGTGGAGTCGGATTAGAATAACACCTCTCCGTTTCTTCCGTGATTATCGAAAGAAGCGACCAGGGAAATAGGTTTAGGCATGCTTTGGGCGACAGGCTAGCAATATGCCACTATTGATACCTCTTCCAACTATGTTTAAATCTAAAATCATACTAAAAATTACCACGAAACGCGAAATAGTAATTGTTTTGTCTATGTAGCGTTTCGTGTGCTCTGACTACCCCAGTTGGGAATACGTACATAGTACGTGACGTATGAATGTTTCAAAAACTGGATATAGTTCAGAGAAGGGCTTAAAACCCCCATCGGGATAAATTTTTGGTAATGGTAACCCTAGTGGGGAGAAACTTTGAACGAGTGGTGTGATAAAAACATGGCCGTGGGCATTTTAATACCCCTGGCTCGCTGTCGCATACCGAACGGATCCTGAATGTCTCACCTGACGGACGGAATTTAAAGCGGAATCAGATATTTCGAGGTATTACGTTATTTATGTTAGGAATTTGGCGATGCAGAAATCTGTTTTTGTTGAAAAATGGCTTTTGAATTTTTGGTGAGTAATGTCGGTTCGCTTTTATCACGCAATCATTCGACATTAAAATGGAATGAAAACTCTTTCTGGAACGTAAATTTAACTCACATGATCTGATTATGCGCAACTTAACAGGCAACTTAAATACCGTAACATTTAACGAAACCCACAGCGTAAACCGTCAAACTTTTTGTAAATATTTAATATTTCTACAAACTACGGAGTTTAACAACTCTCTTACTACTTTGAAACGACATAAAAACAAGCGCTGTGGCTGGAAATTCATTTACAATTCCTGGAGCGCACTTAAAATTTACACACGACAAAATTCAGTCGCACAACACTGTTGGTGTTGCCATAAGCGAAAAACGTGAATTTTAATGCAAGAAACGCTGTTCTGGCACCAGGCCAGGCTATGCAATTTCGAATAAAAGCGGACAGTTGGGTATTATAGTGTCTAGTATGTTACGCGGATGGTTCTAACGCAAGGCGCTCTAAAGATAGGGGAATGTGAGCATTGCTTTATTGTTGTTGTTGAATTTACAAGCTTTGTGGTCTTTGTACAACGTAGCATCGAGCAGAACAAAGATATTCCGAGTTTTCCACGGGCTAACGTAATATTAACCTGTATTGGTAGATTTTTTAGTGCGCTGTATATCCACGATATCATACCCCTGGTTTTTGGATCAAATTAAAAAAAAGTACAGATACAGTGGGCACAGAAGTTCCTCTTTAAATATTAATTTCAGATTTTTGTTTAAAAATCAATGCAATCGATGTTAAGCCTTATCACTTTTGTTTTTGATCCGTAAACTGTGGATATTGGAAAATGATAGAGCATTAGGATGGACAGATAGATGTTCCGTTATTATTATAAGCTAAACTATCCATGGATTGAAAATTAGGACCAGCTGTGAATCTAACTTTAATCTTCAGATTGCTAAAAAGTGGTCTAAAAACACTAATTTAAAAATTAATATCGTCAATAAAGTGCCATGTTATGTATGTGTAGTTACGTGCTTACTTCAAATCTCTCAAGAAATTGTTTGGAACGTGCAAATACATTAAATATTTCGTCTAAGTTAAATCAGAAATGGTATTTCGCTTGCATTTAACTCACTCCCTGCAATATAGAGTTACCACTATTAATTCTAGAACATTCCAAGTACAGTTCAACGGAGTTCGGCTCGCAGCGGACTGGAATATTGCTTCTCATAAAATTAATTCGTTATAAAGAAATTGTCCAATGCAGACGCCATGTGGCTATACCCGATGCTAGAATACACAAGTCCAGTAGGCGAGCTGTTGTAAACGATCGTGAGGTAAATTATTAGATACAATCACGTCTGTGCTGTGTTCCTAAATGGGGTAAACAGAGAACACGAAACATTACAAAGACATGAGTATATCCATATTATTTCAGTATGAGTAAGTGACCCCATTTTGAATACATGCGTGACGTATGTTTGAGTAAGTTTCACGGTAGTTTCGTGTTAATGATAATGTATAAAATAATTTGTAGTGTTGGGATATAGTGAGACAATGTTTTATAGAATTAAAGTCGTATAGTGCCCTAGGGTTTCAAGTGAACTCTGTATCGAAGGTTTAGGTTTGACTCGACCACATGAGAATAAATTGTAGTTCTGTAAGAATAAGTTACTCTTTACTCGTGAGTAAATAAAATTTTCATGTGAAAAAAGAGTAAGAGTGAATAATTCAAGACTAGTTCGGTTAAATCGACGCTAACGAAATACTCTAGGTAGGTATACGTGTTTAACGTAACTTGTAAGTTTCATAGCTGATCTACTGTAGATTTGTATCGTCCATGGCTGCAACGGGGCGGAATGTATTATACACGCACGTTACTTACAGTCGGCTGCTTACAGCTCTGTTCAATTGAAGCCCGGGAATATATGGAACTAGGATCTGCATGCAATGTTTGGTTTTCATGCTGAAAGCGATAGATTTAAATCGCGTTAGGTAAACTCTTACGAAATCGCCGTCAATCTCTAGTCGCACCCAAATGTTTGTGAAGCGAAGCAAGAATATTTTGTCACAATAACTAAGCCTTATACTTAATAGGTACATAAATCGTCTGTCTTGTATTTAGTATTGAATGCGCTGATTCAAATTAGGGGGCGCCTGTACCTTAATTATACATACATATGAAGCCTGTATTTCCAAATGGGATAGGCAGCGCACACGGAACATTAAATAGTCCAAAAAATACGATTTCACGTTTCGTAGCCAAGTTTTGCGTAATTTTAGGTTTCCATTTCAACTTTGAAGTGGCCATCAAACTAGAAATAGTCATGGTTTTGCCTACGTAGCGTTTCGTGTGCTTTGCCTACCCCATTTGGAAATACAGGCGAGAATTATGTAGGTATGTATGTAATTTAAATGAAAGAGGTATAATAGTGAATAGTTGCTAATCCGCCTCAGGCATACTTTATCTTTGCATGCCTATATCCTTATACATCTCTTTATGATGCCCACGGATCCGACACGAAGAGGGTATGTACATTTTAAACGAATTCAGAGAACTTTAATCTAACTGGTTATTATACAGAAAGACTTATCACATATTTGGTTTTACGCAAACCCTTTACAATAGCTTACTTATCGAACCAGCAAACGTAAAAACAACCGCCAATTTCGCGCTAACACTACAACTTGACCACACAACGCCCCACAATAATTCACTATAACACCCGAAAGATTAACAGAAACAAAGGCACAACACATGGCCGCTAACGATATGATCCCCAAATAATCTGGCAGAAAAAGATTTCACTTCCCCTCTTATTGGTAACAATACGGTAAAGTATAAGTGTATTGATGGATGGAGACTGAATCGTTAGGGCGAGCTATTTCCCGCCCGGGCGGACACAGCTGTTACACGATTCGACTCTTGACAGTATTTTGTTTCGGTGGAGCAAATAGAACTATCTCTTGTACGATCTCAATTGTTATCTTGGCGGTGGAAATGAAGTATTGAATCCAGGCGTAGTGAAATAAACGGATCTACTCAGGTTTTTTGTATCGAGATTAGCTCGACAGTGCGCGTTTATCCGCTGCCGTGGCGCGTAGTTACAGGTGATGGGTCACGGATTGGCCCGAAACATGTCGAGCTGATCTCAATATAAAAAACGTAAGTAGATCCGTTTATTTCACTATGAGTGAGTCTCACGGTAGTTTTATGAATTCAGTTCGTCTAGTGTGTTCATTTCGATGGTGCAGTCGTTAACGAATTCGTTTGTGAGTTATCGCAAAATTGTATGGAAAGCGAGACAGCGCCGCCAGCGGAACGTTTGCACAACTGCCACGGTCCACAAGTCTCCATACATTCCGCGACAACTCGCAAACGAATTCGTTAACGACTGCACCATCGAAATGAACACACCAGACGCTCTGGTGTTTAGGCACAAGTAGGTACTTTGTTTCTCCGTGTAGTACATGCGTTCATTACGCCTGTCTTCCCATATGAAATGTTATACAGACAAAGCTCTGGACTAACCCACTTTTGATCACCCACCATTTAGCGTCGTACACTGTGACCGTAGACCTTGCCTTTGGTATTTATTGGCATACGACGTCACAGAGCACACCCGTGAGCGGCCTTCAATTCTGGCAAGCCACATTTAACTTATGGGTCACGTCCAGATCCACTTTTACGTATTTAAACCCGCCTATCTTCGGGAGAGGATCCATCGATGCTAACGCTAAAGAGGTATGACAGGTGCTCTGTTTTACGTCTACTAATACTTAGGCCGTTTAACTCCAGGGTATGTTGCAATTTTTCCCCGCATTTGTCAATGAGGACAACATCATTGAGTACAGCAGGCACCTTGAGAAGGGGGACTGGATGTCATTGGTAAAGTCTATAACGATAAACAATAACGGACTAAGTGCAGATCCATAATAACCTTGAGACTGTTATTTAATTGTAATTTGTCAATACCCATTATTTGGTCCAAGGAACAAAAATGATAAGCAAGCAATCTAAATAGAGCGACGGTTTGGGCCGCAACATCTGGCTGACAGTTATAAATTATGTATACTCCACGGGTTATTAGAATTGCTTAGTAGATAGAAGTTCTGGTATTCTGGTAAATGTGTCCAGGACTCTTTCTCCAAATAAGAAGCGCCATCGACAGACGATGTTATTAAATTAGGAATCCTATTATAATAAAATAAAAACAAAGTAAAATGTAACATCCTTATTTATTTCCAGTGATGTCCTTTATCCAATTCCTTGTCATGGGTCAGTTTAAGCGCCCAGCAAACATACTCAGGATTTTAATTGTGCTCAGTATACACACCTGTTTAGATTGTCTTGAAAAATATGGATAACTCATTTCTCAAATCGTGTTTCGGGCTAATCCGTAGCCCTTCATCTAGAAGCCACGGCGGCTGCAGCCAAACGCTCACACCTACACCTGTTTGACTGAATAGACTTTGACAATGATACATACATGACATAAAATACGGCCGGATATGACGGCCGGATAGCCCAGCGGTTAGAGAACCTGACTGTGAAGCTTAAGGTCCCGGGTTCGATCCCCGGTCGGGGCAGATGTTTGTATGATGAATACGAATGTTTGCTTTCGAGTCTTGGATGTTTATCTGTATATAAGTAAGTTTATCCGTTGTCTAGTACCCATAACACAGGCATTAAATTGCCTACTTTGGGACTAGGTGATTGGTGTAAAAATTGTCCAGTGATATTTATTTAAAATAGAAATACTCTAGAACTAACAGGAATTAAACTAGAACGCAAATTACTCCCTCCTTTTTGCTCGCAATAAAAAGTTAAATTGGTATACGGTTTACCTCGCCCGTCTGCGTTTGTTGTTACTGCATCTCTTTCTCTACGGCTATATCAGAAAGAGACGGGTATAGAAACAAAGGTTAACAACTCTGTTTAAGTAATAACCGTGAGCCCTAACTTTTATTTTCCTGAACTGTTGCTCTCACAACTATGACCGCAACTTTATTGTTGCCGTGAGAGAAAGTTTATCGTGTGTGAGGCATGTTTGTATACGTCATGCCTGTTGCCTAATGGGGTAGGCAGAGCACACGAACCGTTACACAGACAAAACCATGGCTATTTTAGGTGCTGTAGCCATTTCTGGCGTACTTATTAGGTTTTGACTCAAACAAAGGAGTTAAGTATGTGCGTATTATTCTGTACTTACTTGTATGTGTACTTATATCTAAAAATATACCGGTGTGGTGACGTTTTTAGAGTAATACTTCTTTATTTTTTCCGTGGGTGTCGTAAAAAGCGGCTAAGGAAATAGGAATCGATATGTTTCGGGCGACAGGCAAGCTATCTGTCACTATTGCAGGTAAGTACTTCTTTCATCTAGTTTCGTGACTCCGCTCTTTCCGTGCGACTGCCTGACACACCTGACGGGTCACACTACCCACATTTCTGTACCCTTAGTGTAATCTAATCGATCATGCAGTCGTTAACGAATTCGTTTGCGAGTTATCGCGTTGTATGGAGACTTGTCGACCGTGGCAGTTGTGCAATCGTTCCGCTGGCGGCGCAGTCTCAGTTTCCATATAATTTTGCGATAACTCGCAAACGAATGCGTTAACGACTGCGTAATCGTTTTCATTACACTAGCTAGACGTTCTGCTATCAAAATCTAGTGGTTTATTCACGAATGTGCCAGAAAATTATATCGAGTTAATCTCGATATTAAAACGCGAGTGTATCCGAATTTTTTCAAAATTCAGAGATTTGATTGAAAAGTTGGTGTAGTTCAGAATACAGAGGTAGAGTCATTAAATTTAAAGTGTATACCTAACTAGTAGCGAAACAGTTTGTTTCCAGCATCGGCCATCCAATTATTCCAGCTATTATCAGCCTGTAATGAAACAACAAGATTACCGACCGGTTTGTAAACATTTCAATCTGGAGTATTCAGGTCATTCAGAATTTACATCGTAGTAAAATACTCCTTAATAGCCATTGTCGTAGAATTCGTAGATGATTACGAGTGTACTTAAACGCCTCCATTTTAATTAAATTTGGAAGGCTACTTTTTCAGAGGAATTTTAACTGATTTTTATATTAATTTATTATCTGTGTATACAGCCGTGTGGTGCCGTTTAGAATAACACCTTTGCACTTGCTCCGAGGATGTTATTAGAGGCGACTAAATAAATAGGTAATTTTTTAACGACAGGCTAGCAACCTTTCACTATTAAACAGTATCGTTTGGTAAACTTTCGACGGTATCTAGTTTGTTTATAGTTCTTTTACGTTATTTTTATGGTACATCACATATTATTTTTAAACTTTAAATGTAGAAATAAAATTTACTCTAAGCCGTAGTTTTCCTCCAAAAGCACAACATCCTAACTCATTACTTGAATCAGAAAGAACCAGTTTACCCTTTTCGAAGTCGGGTAAAAGTACGTTTTATGCGCCATGCGATTGCGTCGGTTTGGAGTAGAATGGCGAATCCTGCATACTGAAGGGTGAATAGGGTAATATGTAAAGAGGAATTTGTATGGGTCGTGCTGGAGATGGCAGTTTCGGATGTTAACTCCGCATAATGGGCATTTTGTTCAATTGTATGGGCTGTCATTGACGACTGTTGTTTACAATATTGGATTCCATGTTGGATTCAATACGATCGATGGGTAAATCTAGAACTAAACCACGATGTCAATAAGGGATCGTGTGGCGTTGGGTTTAATGTAACACCTCCATTTCTTCTGAAGATGTCATAAGAGGCGACTAAGAAAGGTTAAAGTATATTTTAGGGGACAGGTAAGCAACCTGTCACTATTGTACTGTTTAACTTAAAACCAAAAAATTATGCAAGAAGTGGCTACGGATGGTGAAGTAGTCATGACTTTGATATGCCCATTTGGAAATACAGGCGTGATGTATGAATGTATGTATGTATGATACCTTGATCAAAGAGCGACTGAAACCTCTTTCAGGAAGGGGACTTTGCGATGCCGCCAGCCTCGTAATAAAGCAACAAGGGCTACAAATTAGCCAGAAACATGTCGAGCTAAACTCGATTATAACGTGAGTTATCCGTATTTTACAAGAATGTCAATCATTGAATACGGTCTCAGATATTGTGGCGTAAATAAAATACCCAAAGGTCAAAGAGAATCCGGATTACAAAACGTTTTAAGTAAATATAAAGTCAGGACAGACAATAATCTCAGACATTTCGGGTAAATTGTGATTTCGGGTCCTCGGCTCGCTTACTAATTTATTCTGAAGTTCCAAAGAGATTGAATTATTAATGGTTTTAAATTACACATAAAAGCTACAATGACCCTTTGACATTTCGGAATTATTATCCTTTAAGCGTCATTGACACTTTATCTAGATTTACACTTGTAAGAGTAATTTAGTAAGTTACATGAACAGTTAATTGAATCGTGGAGCGTTCTCACAATAAACGTTGTAAAGATTTCCTTTCTCGAGCAATGCAATATAGCTATGACGTTAACCGTTAGTGGGTTTTATGAGAAAAAGTATCCAGCATCCGTAAGTTTTCCATATGAAAGTCAAACATTTGAAATGCTTTTTGTTTTACTACTAATCTTGCTCGTTTTTATCACGAAAAGTTTTATTTTAAGCGTTTGTCAATTATTTTTGCATTATCAAAATTTGCAGCATTTTTATTTTAGGACTCAGATTTTTCATGACAATACTTTGAGGGGTTCTTATTTAAAATGTACTTGGTTTGTAGGAACTTCATTTAAATTTACGTTTTTTTTTAAGTAATGGGACAATATCCCTTGTGGTGTCGGGTTAGAATAGCACCTCCCCCTTTCTTCCCGTGGGTGTCGTAAGAGTCGACTATGGGAAAGGGTTAGAGTATTGTGGGCGATGGGCTAGCGACCTGTCACTGCAATATCACGTTCGACCATCTGGTTACCCTGAAATTGCTAAACGTAGCACTAGATTTTTGAATTCATGTGCTCTGCCTACCCCTCTTGGGAATACAGGCGTGAGAATATGTGTGTATGCAATGGGACAAAAAGGCATACTTACTATACGTTTGGCCAAGAACGTACTTGTACTTTGAGGGGGACGAACTAGAACTTGACAGGAAAAGACTTAACCGTGCTTTACTACTGAATATAAAAGTCCACCTATGAGCGACGATTGGTTGACGTCAGATTATGTCGGTATTCTATCCACGTCGCATGATAAAATGTGTACGTTGGATTCATTTTATGTTTCCTCGATAGCCTGCGCGTGTTAGGGTCGGCTGTAAAATGTCATGACCAAGTTGTGATAAAATGTCATAGAATACCTGTTTACAGTTTACTTGCCAAGGGGATTTCAATTGATATATTGAGGAATTCAACTAAATAGTTATCACGCTTGTGTTCCCGGATGGAGTAGGTAGAACACACGGAACGTTACATAGATAAAACCATATTTACTTAACCTTTTGTAGACATTGCTATCACAATTTTAAGTTTATACATTGATGAAACAGGTGTAGTGGCAGGTTGCTAGCCTGTCGCTAAAGAATACATAAACCTATTTCCTCTCAGCTTCTTAAGACGTCCACGGAAGAAACTGAGGCTCTTAATCCGACACCATATAACTTATTATGAAAACATTCACTCTACAACACGTAGTCAAGAATATAATATACGAGCTGTTACCCGCGACTTCGTCTGCGCAGAATAAGTATTTCGGATTGCGTGGCGTAGAATATATGGCATTAAAATTATCACACAAATAATTTTTGAATCGCATTTGACAAATATAACAGCTTTTTTAACAAATCGCTAGCACCTTGAAAATTCGCAAAACAAACAACCGTCAACGACGTCTGCCCTCACGCGTCTGCCCGCGTTCGGGTCGCGCACTCAGCGACGCGTGACGTATCTGTCCCGCGCATGCGCGCCGCGCACCACGCTTGCCCGCGCATGCGCGCCACTTCAACGGTTTTGACAGCGGACGCCAAAACTCGCAAATGGTAGATTTTACCCGACTTACTTGAGAATTATCGTCGTATATTGGATAATTCACAGAATATCATTACAATTTGTAGCCTATGTGTTATTCTGATGTATAAGCTACATTATTGTAAAGTGTCATTAAAATCCATTCAGTAGTTTTTGCGTGAAGGAGTAACAAACATCCATCCATCCATACATCCATCCATCCATCCATCCATACATCCATCCATCCATACTCACAAACTTTCACGTTTATAATATTAGTAAGATGGGAATACTCCGAGAAGTTATTACGTTCTTTAAACTATTAAAAAGAAAATGTAAGTAAATCAATCTATTAATTAGTATTCTGCCTTGGAGCCAATGTATGATTTTGTTCCTGTCGCGGTTGAGACGGCGGGGCCCTGGGGTTCAGAAGCCCTGGATTTATTTAGGGAGCTCGGTCGCCGACTACGAGATCGAGGCTGTGATCCCCGCTCAGGCTCGCGGCTGGTCCAGCAGGTTTCCATTGCAGTCCAGCGCGGCAATGGAGCTGGCGTAATGGGCACCTTTGGGCCAGGCACGGATCAGGGTGGAGATATTTAGTTTTAGGATTTTGTCAATTAAGTGTGTAGGATTATCTAACATAGGAATAAGTGACGATGTAACTAACCATGATTATGAAATAAATGACATTTGAAACGTGATCTATTAATAAAATTGCCAACTCTGTAAAGAAATTATACCGTATTTACGCAGATGTTTAAAGCAGATCTATAAAAAAATATCATTTTGTTCTGGTAATTCTAAATATGTGGACAGTTTTCAGTTATTTACCTTCCTTTCACAGTCTTTTCCATTAAGCCTGAAAAGTGATTTGAACGCAAAAAGCGCCAGTTATCCATTACAATAAAATAAGTAGGAGTTATCGTAGGCGGTTAGCGCTCAACAATACTCTCACGTTGACAAAACAAGAATCAAGCCTTTTGAGCCCATTCCAGGCCAAAAATATCCTAATCGTATGTAAGTGGAATGTTTTCGAGCCCAAAATAATTGGATGTTTTTGAATATTTACTGCTACCTACACAGCAAAAAGCTTGGATGGGAATAGAACACACTGAGCATACCATTTCAGATTGCTTTGCTAGGCTCAGTACGTTGTTTGATTTGCATGTGTACCTAATTGTTAGTTGTGTATATGTCGCAGGCGGATTGTATAATCCGCCGTTTTACATAACGCCTAGCCGTTTTGCAAAACAGCGCCGTTTTGTAAAACGGCGGCTCAACGTTCAGCCGGATTGTAGTTGCGAAATGTTCTTCAAAAAGGCGGCCGACATTTAGCCGCATTGTACTACTACTAAAATTGTAGGGTAACAATACTTACAAAACAAATAATGCTAAATAAAATAAATATAAATAAAATAAACTAACCTAACCTAACCTAATCTAATGTAATCTAACCTAACCTAACCTACTATAATCTCTAAATCCTCTACTGTTTATGTTAGGCAGCGCCACGAGTGTTAAAAATCTGAACTAAAAACGACAAAGTGGTGGCTAATCTCTCGCCGTATTACATTATGCCTAGCCGTAATGAATAACGTTTAGCGCCGAATTCATTCCGGCGGTTTTTTATTCAGCCGCATTCAATCCGGCTAAACGTTGAGCCGCCGCATTACAAAACGGCGCTGTTTTGCAAAACGGCTAGGCGTAATGTAAAACGGCGGATTTTACAATCCGCCTTCGACATATATACCATAATTTTATTTTTACAGACTTCTGTTATGTTTTGATTCAAAATTCTCGTTTGTAAATATTTCGTATTTCAATATTAAAAAAGTGAAGTCATGGTTGCATAGTTTTATTTCATATTGATAATTCGACAAATCAGGAATTCGACGAAACAGAAATACGACGAACCAGAAACAAACCGAAAATTCCAGGAAAAAAATTACCTACAGAGAATTTCCGTCCACCCACCCTGTATACGTAGATGATTGACATACTAAGAAAAAAGGTTTTAAATAACACTTAACGTATCGCGATTGCATATTTTTTTTTGCAAGACATCAACAAAAGTTGTTTGTAACAGATGACTTTAGCCTTCCTTCCAAAACTTACGCACCGTGTTAAAGTAATAGTCTTGTGGTAAACATGTCGCGCCGCCGCGGGACGGCAATCGGGCCTCTTGTGTGCGAACAAGTGCCTCTGACGAACACTGGCCTATTCAGGGTGGGGACGCACTCTGAGCGACAGTGGTAGGGTTCAGGAATTCCCGACAAGCTCTAAGTCCTGAGACTCGAGACAGCCAACAGTCAAAGTCTCGGGAATTCCCGGGTTTTCGAGATTTTTGTTTATTTTTACCGGGGTTTTCGTAAAATTTTAATTGTTAGTTTTATGTTCAAAATTTTACCTATTAAAAAGCGAATTCCTGTGTGGTGTCCGGTTAGAATAAGATCTCTCCATTTCTTCCGTAGATGTCGCAAGAGACGACTAAGAAGATAATTTTAGGTACACCGGTTTCGCAACCTGTCAGAATTATAGTTACCTCTTCCATCTGATTTCAAACATAAAATTTAAGCTAGAACCCACGAAGCGTGATATAGTTAGTTATGGTTTGTCTGTCACGTTTCGTGTGCTCTGCCTACTCCATTTTGGGAACACAGAGTATTGTATGATGATGATGAAAGAAGAGTAGAAAAAGATGGTTTTAACCTTCCTTCCGAAACTTACGCACCGTGTTAAAGTAATAGTCTTGTGGTAAACATGTCGCGCCGCCGCGGGACGGCAATCGGGCCTCTTGTGTGCGAACAAGTGCCTCTGACGAACACTGGCCTATTCCAGGGTGGGGACGCACTCTGAGCGACAGCGAGCTAACGCACAGACGCATCAGTTTGTATGGAACTGAGACAGCGCCCCCCAGCGGCACGTTTACACAACTATCGTGCTCGACAAGTCGAGTAGCGTTCCCATACAAACTGAAGGGCTGGTATAGTGTAATGAAACGCTTATAAAACGATAACGATTGCGTTAGCGATTTAACGCGAAATTGTATGGAAACTGAGACAGCGCCACGCGGCATGTTTGCACAACTGCCTCAGTCGACACGTCTCCATACTTACATTCTTTGCGTTAATTCGCAAACGAAATCATTATCATTTCATGACCGTTTTGATTACATTAGAGTTCACTAGACGCTCAGAATATGTACTAAGTACAATCGAACCAACTGATTCCTGATCCACCGCAGAACGTTGTCACAATAAACGTAATAAAAATTTCCTTTGTCAATCAATGCAAAGTCACTATGACGTTCACTGTGAATAGGTTTTATGGTGGGTCAGGAATCAATTGGTTCGATGATACATAACGTACCAAATGGGGTAGACAGAACACAGGAAACAGTACGTAGACAAAACCATGGCTATTTCACGAATCGTGGCCACACCTAGCATATTTTTGGGTAAGTAGACAGATACAAGTGACAGGTTGCTAGCCTGTCGCTTAAAATCTTAGCCTATTTCCTTAGTCGTCTCTTACGACATCCAGGAAGAAATGGAGAGGTGTTCCCCTACACGGCACATGGCATTCCAGATATTATTGGTTTTCTTCCAAATAGGGTGAGTGAGTGATGAACTTTGATTTTAATTATAGATATACATATTTTACTGGATTTTGAATTCATGTGCTCTCCCTACTCCTCTTGGGAATACAGGCGTGAGGATATGTATGTATGTAGGTATGTATACATATTTTATTATTAATCTAACCGCTGCATCTGTCACCCCAACTTTAGCCAAAGGCAAAGAAAATTAGTGTCCTCCAGAGAACGATTCTTAACGAAGTGTTTTTCTTACCACTCTATTTTCTTGCGAAGAAACGCGTATTACGAGATGGGTAAACATGGGGTAGGATTACCTATTATGTACGTATAAATAGATTAAATACGTCACGTTTGTGGCGGGACAAACGGAGGTTGATCAAGGTGACTTACAATACCATTATTTCTTAGATTATGAGAATTATTAGTGTCGTTTTACCTGGTGGTGTTTTGTTTCGAATAACAACTCTTCATTTCTTCTGAGACACAATTCTGAGGACGTCACAAGAGATGATCAAGAAAATAGGTTAAGGTATATTTTAGGCGACAAGCTAGCAACCTGTCACTATTATACCTGCCAACTTAAAACCTAATAATTTTAAACAAAAAAAAGCCGACTTCAAATTAGCTATATCCTGAAAGGAAACTTCTGTTTATGTACATATTTACTAAAGATCAAGTAGGTATACGTAGCTCTCAGCAGATTCAAGGCTTCAGAAGGAATAGCTCTATCTGATTTAGAACCCTCTAAACTGTTAAGTAAACCCCACGATGAACGATCATTAGCCGAAATGCAACACTTGAGAAGCAGCAGGCTTGGCTAATTACTGAAACTATAATTTCCAGTCTGGAGGTGCATTCAGTATTGAAAAAAATATCCTTTAACTCCTAAAAATTGAGGAGTTGACCTTGCATCATTAGCTCAATCATTTTTTTTACTGTCAAGCGAAAATACTGGTGTAGCTTTGAAAAATGTACTAAAAACACTACCTGTGCCTGTAAAATTTGAGGGTTGCCTTCGATTTCTCTCATTTTCCATCATCAGGTCAAGATATGCTGACAATCTGACTACCTGGAAACTATACCCTTTCAGACAAAAAAAGAATTTTCCAAATCGGTCCAGGCGTCTTCGAGTAATCAGCGAATACACATAAAAATACTCTCCATTTCTTCCATGGATGTCGCAAGAGGCGACTAAGGACATAGGTTTAAGTAAATTTTAGGCGACATGCTTTGAGGCTAGAAACCTGTCACTATCATGCCTGCTAACTCAAAACCTACAAAAAATGAGCTAGAAGTGGCCACGAAGCGTGACATAGACATAGTTTTGTCAATGTAGCGTTTTGTGCGCTCTGCCTACCCCATTTAAGAATACAGGCGTGATTGTATGTAGGTATGTAAGTATGTACAAATGTTAGTTCGGATTAAAATTCTCGAATGCCCATACATTTTTTTTTTATTTTAAGGATAATTCAAAAACTACTAGTTAGATTTTGATGAAATTAAAATGGGACCAATGGGAAGCCATTTGCTATCGAACACAAAAAAACCATCGAAATCGGTCCACCCGTTTAGAAGTTCTGAGGTAACATACATAAAAAAAAAAAAAAAAAATACAGCCGAATTGAATACCTCCTTTTTTGAAGTCGGTTAAAAAATATGCTGTAAGCGGCTACGTGGCGTAACATAGCATTTTGTGTGCTCTGCCCACTTCTTTGGGAATACAGGCGTGATGTATGTACATACCAGTATATGGATCGAATGGAACGATTGGTAACGAACTCTATTGAAAAAAGCAATTTGTAAAAGTAAAAGAAATCGATGAATAATGCTGATTAAATTTCTCAATTCTGTATCCCTTTACAAACGTGCTTTTCATATTTATAAATTATTCATTACTACACATTCTGAAATGAATTCTTATTCGACTTTTCGATTACACGTTGCTCGCGTTAGGGTGAAAATACAGTCCAGCAAAGAAACCATGGTAATTGGTATACTTACATTTTCTATTCAAATTTCTATACTACATCTGATAGATAGATTCCATACTACTTTACACAAAATCCTTTGCCTCTCTGAAAAAAAAAAAGTTTTTAATTATGCTAATAAATACGGGCGATTATTTATCTGGTCACTACTTATCATAGAGGATAGAACCTATAGAGAAACAATGTTCGCAACCCCGGTCCGCAAATAGTTTGTTGATTTCAACATACTAAACGTCACCGTCACTGTCACAGAAACTGTACAGAGCCAATAACCGTAAAGAAAAAGGCACTAGCGTTACGCGCGATCTTGGACCGGCCAATAAGAGCACAGCGATCACTTCAATTGGTTTGCGAACAACCAAGATGACATTAGTACTCTATAGGTTCTATCCTCAATGCTACTTATTCATACGAATTGGCTGCAAATTTTGGTATCATTTTAGATTAATTGTTAGAGTTCCCCTTTTTATGACATTTTTTTATCGCTCGGTGAGTTAAGATCGTTCGGCAATACTAAGACTTCGCTGTCTGTCTGTCTATTGCAAGTCTGTATCTCAAGAACTACAGTAGCTAGACAGTTGAAATTTTCACAAATGTATGTCGCCGCTATATACTCCACCAATACAAAAAAAAAACGCTATTTTCCTCACCTTTGCTCGATATCAATAAATAGTTGCCGGTAGGCATTTGTTTACCAAGTGAATGCTACGGAACCTTTCGTGCGCGAGTTTGACTCCAATAATAGTGACTACAGGACAGCAATTTTTATTTGCTGTAATGAGGGCCGAGTTTAGGCCGGTGCTTGCGGTCGGTCCCTATCAGGCCGTGATTATGCCTCGCCACGGCCTCAAATTGTAAAATGTAGCTATTGAAACCTTAGGCAACCTTTCCACCAGAGATGTGCTATAAATAAATAATAAATAAATAAATATCACTGGACAATTTTTACACCAATCACCTAGTCCCAAAGTAGGCAATTTAATGCCTGTGTTATGGGTACTAGACAACGGATACACTTACTTACTTAAGTATATACAGATAAACATCCAAGACTCGAAAGCAAACATTCGTATTCATCATACAAACATCTGCCCCGACCGGGGATCGAACCCGGGACCTTAAGCTTCACAGTCAGGTTCTCTAACCGCTGGGCTATCTGGCCGTCAAAAGCATCTATGCAGCTATGCTGCGAAGATGTATTAAGCTGCGCTACGAAATCCGTTTCCAAAGGTGCTATGCTATGTGCACCAATGGATATGATTGGTGGATATCAAACGCATCCGTAGCATCGTAGCATAGCACATCTCTGGTGGAAAAGCAGCCAGGACTGCACACGGGCCACCGACCACAACTACAAAACGCCGCCACCGGCATATTTCCTGTTTCCATACATTTTGTATGGACTCGCCGCATACAGCCGACGCCAGTGGCTGCCACAGGCTACAGTCGTCGCTGCTCGCTTCTTATATTTTAAAGCTGATTCTTTCACTTTTGTAGCTGCGTCTAGCTTCTTACAGATTTTATCCGTGTGGTGTCGGGATAGAATAACACCTCTCCATTTCTTCAGTGGATGCCGTAAGTGGCGACTAAGGAAATAGGTTTAAGTATGCTTTAGGCGACAGGCTAGTAAACTGTCACTATTATACCTCTTCCATCTGTTTTCAAACCTAAAATTACGCTAGAAGTGGCTGCAAAGCGTGATATAGTCATAATCATGGTTTTGTCTATGTCACTTTTCATGTGCCCTACCCCATTTCTGAATACAGGCGTGATTGTATGTATAATTATGTATGTATGTAAAAACTTCCGGTAAATAGGTTGGTACTTTTATCATTTCAAACTTAACCAAGTACCTAGTATTTTCCTCATTCCAATGTAAGTACTTTCTAGGACCTAATGTTAAAATGAAAGTCTAAATATCTGTTTGTGGCCTGCCACTTAATCGTTCCCTGTAATTAATTAACGATCCCTGTGGGCAAATTAAGGTCCTTTTCGGCAGAAAGGTAATTACGGCCATTATTGGAAGGCACGTCTTATCCCGTCGACAAAAGATGCCGGGTTTTTATACACGTTGTTATTTCCGACAAGGAGGTTTCCTTCGTATTGAGTAAACGAATACGCGTTTTTAGAAATGCCTGTCCAGAATTACAAAATAATTGAGAAAATAATAGAGATGCAGGTGGGTTTGGTATCATGTTTTTTTTACACACACACACACACATCCTCACGCCCGTATTCCTAAGAGGGGTAGGCAGAGCACATGAATTCAAAAATCCAGTGCCACGTTTTGCAATTTCAGGGTAATCAGATGGTTAAACGTGATGTTGCAGTGACAGGTTGCTAGCCCATCGCCTACAATACACTAACCCAGGCACCACACGGTTTATTTTTTAATTTGGTTTTAATTAATTCGACGATTTAGTTTGAGTATACTCGTGATGACGGCCGCTATGACATATAGAAATGTTGAGGTGAAATAAACTGTAAAAAAATATAGAGGTGGCAAATCTATTGGTCAGGCGGGTTTGGTAGCATTTTAATTTTTAATTAGGTCGACGTAGGTACCTCGACGTTTTGGTTTGAGTATACACGTGACCACGGCCACTGTGTGGCTGACGAAACGACAAAGTAATTAAACCCATATTAAAAATTTGAATAACGAAGTGAAGTCTCACTTAATGATAATGATGAGCGAGAATCACGATAAATATACACCTAAAATTATCATAAAAAAATATTTTTTATTTATTTTTAAATTTTAATCCTATCAAAGCCTAAGCTTTTGAAAGTAGGACCGTACCCAACAGTGGAACGTAAACAAATAGAATCAATTACTTATTTATAACCTCCTGCGACCCAACTTTAAAGAGGGTACTTCCGGTAAAGACCCAGTGTCTTACTACTAGGACAAAATAAGTGAAGCACTGAAGGCCCAGAGCAAAAATTGTTCATATCTTGGTAACCACAACGAATATAGGAGTTATATTTTAAGGGTACTTCAATATAGTTTTAGGCTTGCCAGAGAGAGAAAAAAACTAAAAAATATTTTGTTCTTTATTTATCACATTGGGTCGCTACGTATACTAAAAGGCACAGAGCTAGTCTTAGAAATGCCATAGAAATTGGGAACATAAACCCTTGAGATAACTAAAATCAATGAAATAATACTGTCAATGACATTACCGAATGTTAATTATCTGGTTTTAGTCATCATAATGGAGTTTATAATTAAAAACTTAAAAAAATAAAAAATGAAGCAAAAACAATCTTCTTTAAAGTGACTGAAAAATAATATTTGGGGCTAGTTCAGTCTCTTTTCATGGCCTTAATCATTAAATGGACCACTATAGTCTAGTAAAATCTCAAAAATTGCAAAAAAATCTTGCAAATGCAAAACGATCTTACTCGTTTTTTAGAAATTAGATTGTTTGAAGTATCTCAAATACTTTACTATCTTTTAAATCTGTAACATAAGAACTGTGTAAACCTAGACCTAGAAGAAAAATGACGAAAAATATTTAAAATATACGAAAAAAGGTCAGTAATAAATAAGAAAAAAATAAAATAACAAACTCTATAAATGCCTAGCGTACTAGTATTAGTACGAAATAAATGTCACTAAAAAAACATACTGTTATTCACGAAATTACGGTAAAATAATTGTGTTCACTCTAAATTCGGCCCTTTACCTTGAAAAAGAAACAAAATCTCGTTAATTTAACATAAAGATTTCATAGATTTCTATAAGTTAAACTAACCACCTTTCGTTTTACGCACCATCACCTCGACGTTTAATGACAGTAGACCGAAGTAAAACTTCCCCGCTCCTTGAAAGCAGTGCTGCCACAATGCCAAATATATCCAGAGACTAAACGTCAAGTAATACACGACGTAGCGTGTAATTCAAACGCGGTAGATGACGGGAAATATTTTGTTCTAGTACTATCACAGTGGGCCATTGCTCCAAGTCTCTGTTAAAATACTTGGGCTTTCACTGCAAACTGATTTTGTCCTAGTACTATCACTTTGAACCCCAAGAGGATAAGCCCGCATGATGTATTAAATAATCACAAATTCCGTGGAATAACCCATTTGCCTAATTACCGGCGCGATCCTTAATGAAGTGGATCGTGTTCCAAAATAGATTATTAATAACGGCTCCCATCAAATCGGTTAAAATCGGCGTTTTGAAAGCCATCGATAACGTTTCGTTTCGATGAAATAAATTGGAATAAATCCGTATTGTGAGCGGTTTATCAACTAATTGGATTATTTGAACATTATTTATTATATTCATTTTCGAAAAGAGGAAAATGATTAGGTTTAAAAATGTTACGTTAGTTTCAAAATATAAAAGATTAACGAAAGTTTCTAGCAAAAATTTACAAATAATTGTAGAATATCCGTATCCGTACTAATATATAAATATGAAAGTGTGTTTGTTTGTTCGTCTTTCACGGCTAAACGGGGCGATGAATTGACGAGATTTTTTTTAGGTAGAGATAGTTTAGAACATGGAGAGTGACATAAGCTACCTTTTGACTCTTCAAAACCCCCCATTTCCCTCATGTGAGGGGTGGAAGTTTGTGGAGAATTCCGCAATTTTCAATGTAGAATATAAATTGGTATGTGTGCAATCTTTTCTGTGCTACTCCGAATTTAACGCGAGCGGAGCTGCGGGCAAAAGCTATTCTTATATAAAAATAAGTAAATTATCGATGGCATCTAGTAAACAGAGATGCGATTTATTTGAAATACTTCTATTTAAAATGCAAATACAAAATTCAAAATACCTATTTTGTATTTTGCATTTAAATGCTTTTTCATAAAAAGCATTTTGTATTTTATTTGAAATACTTTTCGAGACGTATTTTGTATTTGTAAAATGGTTGTAAAATACAAAATACTTTTTTATTTTAGCAAATGACCGCTAGTGGCGCTAGTGGATAGTTATTTTTATACAACTCGACCAACTTATGTAGTTCCAGTCGTCCAAACAAAATGTATGGAGTCAACCGCAAAATGAAGTGCCCGACATGCTCTTGCCCGGTTTCTTTTTTAACCAACTTCATAAAAAAAAAGTTTTCAATTTGGATGTATGTTATCTCAGAATTTCTAGACGGGTGGACCGATTTCGATGGTTCTTTTTGTGTTTGATAGCAAATGGCTTTCCATTGGTCCCATTTTTATTTCATCAAGATCTGACGAGTCGTTTGTGAATTATCCTTAAAATAAATAAATAAATCAACGGTCATTCTAAAATTATGTATGGACTACAACACTGTGGTAGTTGGGCTACAACACTACGGCCGTCGGGATACAACACTGTGGAAGTTGGGCTACAACACTGTAGTTGGGCTACAACACTATGGTAGTTGGGCTACAAGCTGCACAATATTGGTTGTGACTTTATTTGTGTTTATGCCAGTTAATTTAATTTAGTTAATTTCGCGACATTTTACTATTTAAAAGTATAATTTTAAAAAAAGTATTTTATTTTAATAAAGTATTTTGAAAATACATATTTTGTATTTTGCATTTGAAATACAATTTTTAAAAGGTATTTGTATTTTGCATTTGAAATACTATTTTTAAAAAGTATTTGTATTTTGTATTTAAATACTTTTTTAAAAGTATTTTGTACATCTCTGCTAGTAAAGGAATTTTGTTTCCCGTGTGGTGTTAGGTTAGCTAGGTTACCTAAATAATAAGGTGTAGATGTCTTAAGAGGCGACCGAGGAAATAGGTTTATTAGGTAGATATTATGTTATAGGTGACAGGCTAGCCACCTGTCACTATTATACGGTCCCCGGAATCTAACTTGGCTAGATTTTAAGTAGTGGGGGTGAGTTCGCTACAAAGTTAAGTATATCCGTTAATCCGTTAATCCTTGAAAATATGTTTTGCTTACCTGTCACTATTATACTACCTCTTATATCTGTTTTTAAACCCAAAATAATGCTAAAAGTGGCATCGAAGCGTGAAATTCTCATAATCATGGATATGTCTATTTCACGTTTCATGTGTTTCATGTGCCATTTGGGAACAAATTTTTTCAAAAAATTTTATGTATGTATGTATGTTTTGCTTTACAGTTATAGTTGTATACAGGGTTTAATTGACTAACTCTAATTTTTATTACCTACTAGCTTTCCGCCCGCGGCTTCGCCCGCGTGGAACTCGGTTATATTGCGGTATAAAGCACAACTATAAGAAAACTTCGCGTTTCAAATGACACACAGCGCCATCGATCTATCATCTATCGATCGGTCATCGATCGATATCGATCTATCATCGTTTGATATCGATCTATCAAGCAAACTATATTTTTGTTTTCCCTCGGGAACATAATTTTTTTCCGGGATAAAAAGTACCCTATTATTTAATCCGGACTTCTATCTTTATGTCTGCAAAATTTCAAAGCAATCGGTTCAGTAGTTACGGCGTGAAAGCGGAACAAACAAACAAACAAACAAACTCAATCATTAGTAAGGATAAGGATTGTGCGTCAAATCTTTATCCGTACCAATATATAAATGTGAAAGTGTGTTTGTTTGTTTGTTTGTTTGTCCGTCTTTCACGGCTAAACGGAGCGATGGATTGACGTGATTTTTTAGGTAGAGATAGTTTAGGGCATGGAGAGTGACATAGGCTACATTTGGTCTCTTCAAAACCCCCCCATTTCCCTAAAGTGAGGAGTGGAAGTTTTCAATGTAGAAAGCTATAAAACTGGTATGTGTGCTATCTCTCTGTGATACCCCGAATTTAACGCGAGCGGAGCCGCGGGCAAAAGCTAGTTATTTTAATAATTGTATCTATCGTTTTACAATTCCTTTCGCCTTCTGTAGCCGCGGCCTCCGATACCACCGGCCCCAGGCCGCGCAAAGGGTTTGCGGAATTATTCCAATTACAACAGGACTGCCCTGGAGCTCCGTATATTTTAAAGTATTTTCAAAATGTCGTCTATTTTTTAAGTTTAACACAGTGTCAGACTACAAAGAAGGCTAAATAAAGTGCCAGTGACAATTTTCTTCTAACAAAGCTAATTTCCTTCTCGTCGCGAATAGAGCTGTTGTTTTTTTAACCGACTTCAAAAAAGGAGGTATTCAATTCGGCTGTATTTTTTTTTTTATCATTTTTTTTTTATGTATGTTCCTATGTATGTACCTCAGAACTTCTAAACGGGTGGACCGATTTCGATGGTTCTTTTTGTGTTCGATAGCAAATGGCTTCCCATTGGTCCTATTTTAATTTCATCAAGAACTAACTAGTACATACATACATACATACATATCCTCACGCCTGTATTCCCGAGAGGGGTAGGCAGAGCACATGAATTAAAAAATCCAGTGCCACGTTTAGCGATTTCAGAGCAACCAGATGATCAAACGTGATACTGCAGTGACAGGTTGCTAGCCCGTCGCCCACAATACACTAACTCTTTCCCAGAGCCGACTCTTACGGCACCCACGGGAAGAAAGGGGGAGGTGCTATTCTAACCCGGCACCACACGGGATACTAACTAACTAGTAGTTTTTGAATAATCCTTAAAATAAAAAAAAAACAACGGGTATACGGGCATTTTAGTCCGAACTTACATTTGTACATACTTACATACAGTCACGCCTGTATTCTTAAATGGGGTAGGCAGAGCACACAAAACGCTAGATAGACAAAACTATGTCTATGTCACGCTTCTTGGCCACTTCTAGCACATTTTTTGTAGGTTTTGAGTTAGCAGGTATAATAGTGACAGGTTACTAGCCTGTCGCCCAAAATTTACTTTAACCTATGTCCTTAGTCGCCTCTTGCGACATCCACGGAAGAAATGGAGAGTTTTTTTATGTGTATTCGCTGATTACTCGAAGACGCCTGGACCGATTTGGAAAATTCTTTTTTGTCTGAAAGGGTATAGTTTCCAGGTAGTCCGATTGTCAGCATACCTTGACCTGATGATGGAATATTAGGGAAATCGAGGGCAACCCTCAAATTTTATAGGCACAGGTAATGTTTTTAGTGCATTTGTCAAAGCTACACCAGTAATTACGCTTGGCAGTAAAACAATATGACTGAGCTGACGATGAAACGTCAACTCCTTAATTTTTAGGAGTTAAAGGATAACTTTTTCGATACTGAATGCATCTGCAGACTGAAAATTATAGTTTCATTAATTAGCCAGGCCTGCTGCTTCTCAAGCGTTGCATTTCTGCTAATGCTCGTTCATCGTGGGGTTTACTTAACAGTTTAGAGGGTTCTAAATCAGATAGAGCTATTCCTTCTAAAGCCTTGAATCTGCTGAGAGCTACGTATACCTACTTGACCTTTGGTAAATATGCACATAAACAGAAGTTTCCTTTCAGGATAAAGCTAATTTGAAGTTTTTTTTTTTGTTTAAAATTATTTAGTGCTTTTTCTGTCCTCTGTGTGTGTTTGTGTATTTTTCCATGGTACCGGAGCTCTCTAATGACATACTTGCATCACGCATGTATTCTCAAAAAGGGGTAGGTAGAGCACACACAACGTTAGAATACCACAAGCCACGATTATTTCACGTTACGTAGCTGCTTCTAGCAAAATTTTAGGTTTCAACATAGATTGAAGATTATAATAGCGACAGCTAGCCTATAGCCTAATGCAGCGGTTCTCAAACTTTTTAGGTGACTGAACCCTTTTGAAAAGCGAAATACTTGATGGAACCCTAAAAAAACAGCAGTTTTTAAAAAGTATTCTTTATCCACCCGTGTCCGTCCATGTATTCGCCGCGTCAAAACTTTCGATCAGAGATTGGCGTTTTGTTTTTTTTTCTAAATTCTTGCGGAACCCCTTCAGGGGCATCACGGAACCCTGGGGTTCCGCGGAACACACTTTGAGAATGGCTGGCCTAATGTATACCAATGCCTATTTCCTTAGTCGCCTATGACGACACCTGCGGAAGAAACCACATGGTCAAATGTATTCTCAATTGAATGCGCTTTGAATCAAAATGACAATTTTTTGTCAACAATTAAAATTGGTTACCACGAGCTGATAGGCACCTACATATGATGTGGTCATTGTTATGAAAGCTTTCTCTAAAAAATACTTACGAAAAGGAGTTCGCGAAATCCAACAGACGGTTTGACGTCATATTATTATCATTACGCATCCTCCAGTTGCTAGTTCCCGCTTCAAACTCGGATTATCCTTCAAAAATATCCCGGTGGCTTCTAAATCATTTTTCTCCGTTAAAAGTTGGCTTTTCCCGAGTGCCGGGATATAAATCAGGGGCTGACAGATATGATCATTAGCTACGTGTTACGGAATTTACCTCACCTGCAATATTTCACGAAAACGCCGTATTGTCAAATACGATGAAGAAGATTGGCTTGAACTGTAATTTAGAGCACTTTGAATTTTTTCACATAAAAATACTGCGATATTTATTGTGAAAAGATTCATTAGTGATAAAGGAATTAAATTTCTTGGCTGTATTAACTTTGTAAAGCGAAAATGAGAGAGAAACGAGATAACTGAGAAAGAAGTAAGTTTAAGAAGGTATGTTGTATTTAGGCGATAGGCTAGCCATTTGTGGCTTTTAAAGCTCTTTAATCTATGTTTAAATCTAAAATTATGATTAAAGTAGAGTATGATTGAGGTAGATTATAGTTTTGTATAAGTAACGCTTGGTGTGCTTCATATTATGTGAAGAAGGCTTCAGATAAAAAAAAAAATTAAGTAAACTAAATGTGAAGAGAGACATTAGTTCACAGTTCGTGCATAGCTTTACTTAAAACCTAACCAAGTTCAATGCAGGGTCATCATCCTCATCCTCCAGCCTATATGTATACGTCCCACTGCAGGGCACAGGCCTCTCAGTATGAGAGGGCTTGGGCTATAGTTCCCACGCGGGCCCAGTGCGGATTGGGAACTTCACACACAACACTGAATTGCTTCGTCGCTGTGTGCAGGTTTCCTCACGATGTTTTCTTTCACCGAATAGCTCGTGGTAAATATCAAATTCGATATCGCACATAAATTCCGAAAAATTCAGAGGTGCGAGCCCGGGGTTTGAACCCACGACCCTTTGCTTGAGAGGCCACAGATCGCACCGCTAGGCTACCACGGAGAGATATTGGTCTCTAAAAGAAATAATTAAAAATAAAACAATTTCCATGGCATTAAAAACCAAACTATATAACACATGTGTTCTACCATGCCTAACTTATGGATGTCAAACTTGGCCTGCAACTAACAAAAACAATCAAAAACTAGTAGTTTGCCAACGTAGCATGGAAAGAAGTATGATTAACATAAAACTACGAGATCGATGGACAGCTACTAATATTAGGAAAAAAACGAAGGTCAGTGACGTGTTACAAAAAATAAGAAAACTTAAATGGAAATGGACTGGACATATAATGAGGACTAACAAAGAAAAATGGACTAAAGATGTAATAGAATGGTACCCAAGAAACGGGAAAAGAAAACGAGGTGGTCAAATTAAAAGATGGGAAGACGATTTGCCAAAGGGATGGAGGAGATCTACCAAGAATAGAGAGACGTGGAAACAATTGGGGGAGGCCTATGTCGACAGACAACCTGACCAAACTGGTTGCTAGAAAATTAGTTATTATTTTCAAGATTTGATTAGATTTAAGAATTAAACTGTTTTCAATAAGAATAGTATTTAAGTAACATGGTCAGCGAATAAAGGCTTTTATTATATTATTATATTATTATAGGGTACTGTAAACTAATAATAGTCGACCAAAGAACTGGTGCTCATCGAAGCATAATTTCCGAATTCCATTGTAAACGAAGATTCATCCCGAAACCACTTTGAAGCGAAACTAAATTTTAGCTAACAGCCCTGCGGTCTTCCGACACTTAAATCTACTTAGAATATAAGCCATTTAAATTCGTATTTGAGACGAAATCCACAATCGGGTTGCTGAAGGCAAAGTAGGTAAGTCGCTTCAAAGAAAACCGAGTACGAGCATCTTTGGAGCTTAGAGCGTAGAAAATAGGATGGTATTCGGTACGACACTGATATTGGAGTAAGGGTAATACATTGTGTCACGGTTTTTGGCGATGTTTTGCTTACTGTGTCGGGAAACCTAATAAGTGTCCGTACGCTTCCGTAGTTTGTACGGCGACATGCCCGCTTTGTGTTACGGAAAAATCCGAACTTCACTCGAGTTGACGATATTACAATGTAAGGGGTGAGTACGGACAAAAGTTACAAAAAAATCACAATTTAATTTAATTTCTACATTTCATACTGACTTAATATTGTTTTATGTATGTGCGATTGACTCGGCCTCTCAATGGTGGTTTCGGGTTCAGAATAATACCTCCCATTTCTTTTTCTTGGATGTCGTAAGAAACAACTAAGAAATTGGGTCAAGGTATAATTTAGGCGACAGGCTAGCCACCTGTCACTTTTGCACCATTTAGCTAAAAACCTAAAAAATATGCTAGAGTTGCAAAGAGTAGTTCCTAGTAAGATATTACACCTCAGCCAGTTTGAGCTGAGATGGTATTCCATACTAAAGTGAGTTGTGTTAATTTGTTTGATCGTCAATTTTGGATAGTAAATAATATGTTATTTAACGAGTTTATTATAATTATTATAGTAACGAATATATTATTTAGTTAGTAGTGTAGCTTATAAAAATCACCTCACCTCTTTGTCTTTCCTACTTCATTCTAAACCAAATAACCCTCGCAAATCCTACTCACCCAATTTTACGGTACGAAAAAGTTTACCTACATCACGTGAGTAGGATTCTTTTCAGCGGGGTTACGTAAACACTTTGGTATTTTTTTGGGGTTTCTATCTTCATCTACAGGGTGAAACAGAACCTTGTGATTTCAAAAATGTCACCTATTTTGTTAATCTTAAAATTATAGGTACGCAGGACACTCTGGAATATCCTTATAAATAGCCTTTAGCAATTTACCGTTTATTATCAGCTAGACCAATGTAGTGGGCCTTATTTCGTAGAACTCGTTAGTAGTTCGTCGTTTCGTAGTAGTCGTTTAACTTTGAGCTGCGATGTTGGTATTTAAAAAACCCATTTTTTTTTGTCTATGATAATTCGTAGCTACAAAGGCCTGCTTACATCTATACCTGCTTATATTCCACAAAGAATTATCGCCCGGCGGGTATTTTAAAGCTTCTACATTGTAACATTGCTAACATCAACGCTGCCTAATTGGCCGCTAACAAAAAGAAATAAATGAAAAATTCAAAATAGCCGACTGGCTTTTGTTTTTTCTGGGACTCAAATATTCTTTGGCGAGGCGAAAGCCTCTTTAGATTTTATTTAATCTTAAAATAGTGTTTAAAACTACCTACAAAGTGACTATTATTGTTGTTTTTTTTAGTTGTAGGTTTCCAGGGTTAAGACCCTGATCCTAATAATAGAACAATTCCTTTGCTGTCATCATGTTTGCCTCTTAACTTAAAATCTAAAAAATATGTTAACAGTGATTTAGTAGTTGTGTGAAATTGTTATTGTATGGTTTGTGTTTTGTGTTAACATTTCGGTTCTATATTTTCTGTACGATTCAATTGTTACTGTTACTAGCAGATTTTCGATTTTACTTTACTTGTTTCCCTGCCTGAAAATATTCACCTAATTATTAAAAAGTTATACAGTTAATGTAAAATATAACATTCTATTTACAGAATGTCAATATAATGAATACCTATTGAGCAAACGTAATTCAAGGATCGGATTGAAAGATACGGAGTCGACAAAATTGAAATACAACGTCACAGCTTGTTTATTTCTGTTGCCGTAGAAAATACATTTGCTTTTGGCTTTCATCCTGCCTGAGATACTTGTACAGTTGATATATAAAAACCATTTACTTTTGCGGCGTCGATTTTCCTGGAACTAATTAGTTTAGAAGGGTTACTTCGTAGGTTTTAAGAACAGCGTCTTCATAGAAAAATAAATCATAAAGTATTAGTTTCGGTTCGTTTTGGTGGGTACCGGAGAACCGCCACCGACGTCAAGGTAGGCCGAAAATGAGATTACGAGACGACTTGGACGCGTACGTGGAGGATGGGCCTGATATCACGTCAGACCAGGAGTTGTGGAGGTTAAATGGGTTTTTATTTTCTATATATCACGACATCACGTTATCACACACGTTCACGTTTCACCATCTGGTCACCCTGAATTTGCTAAACGTGGCACTGAATTTTTGAATTCATGTGCTCTGCCTACCCCTCTCGGGAATACAGGCGTGAGAATATGTATGTATGTATTTTCTATATACTCAATCTACAATCAGTCGCCAGACTTTAATTAGATTAGTTGAAGTACGATTGTCTTTCAAGAGGTAGGACAGTGGTCCTATACTCTTTTAAGTAATCAGGGGGCAACATGTGCCCGCTTCAGTCTCTTTGGGCGCAGCGCAGACGACAGAGTTTTGTGCGAGCAGCAATAAATTCTCGCCATTCACGCTGACAGTTTCTACGAAACTCTGAATGAAAATTCCTAGAAGCTGTCACCGCGCCATTCAGACAATTTATTGCTGCGCAGACTCGATCGCACAAAACACTGTCGTCTGCGCAGCGCCTTACTCTCGCAGCATTAAGAGGAAATAATCCGGACGAGCGAATTGAAAAATAGGTATTTGCTTAATCTATTGCTGTCTCGCCGTGCCCTGCCCACACAACGTCGAGTGCGATAAGGACAAATGCAGCTCGGACCGAAAAAACCTATGAATAGTACACAAAAACAACGCTTTGTAGTCTCCTGATTTCTTCTCCAAAACTTAACCGATTAAATATTCTTTTTCATTAAATGTTTGAAAAATGTCATAGCTGTGTTTCTATGTTCTTATTTTTTAATATAATTGTGTTAAAATTGGTTTCCAGAGGTTTGAACACAACGGAAAAACTTAGTAATTTTTCATGTTTTTGAAGGTCTTTTAATACATGAATAAAGAAAAAAATGAAAACATATAAGTAGGTATGATAAGGACCGTATCGTTAATTATGGAAACAAGTAAAATACTCGTAATTTGTGGGAACATTTTATATTATAGGAAAACAACTAAACTCATATACATATGAGTGTGCAAACACAATAATTAGAGTAACTTATTTTTATTTACTGGTCCCCTTGGCCAGTTTCCCAATCTTGCTTTTAATGTTTTTCATTAACCGTTGGACAGCTAAAGTGTTGAAGGTTTTATACGTACGAATCCTGTCTTTTTTTAATTCCTCGACTTTATCTGTTGGCTTAGTATGTTTTCTTAATCTTGCCTTCATCAGAGGTCAAAATCTCTCAATGGGACTTATCTGAGGACAATTAGGGGTATTGCACGTTTTTGGTTCAAAGTCGACGTTATTCCCTCTATATCAGTCTAGCACATGGCGAGCATAGAGGCAGGCAGTTAAATCGATGTAAAATAATGTGCGACCTCTGTGCTTGCGAATAAGAGGCAATATCCGCTTCTGAAGACATTTCTTTCCTGTAAATATCAGCATTCAAGTTACCCTTAACGAAGAACGGAGTCGTTTTCATCCCACATTGACAAACAGCTTGCCAAAACATTACCTCTTGGCCAAATTTTTTGCAAAAAATTGATTTTTCCTCTTGAGAGACCTTTGCATCTTTCGTTACGGTATAAAATTGCGGCCCAGGCAGTGTTTATAGTCAAGTTTGACATAAGTTTCGTCGCCCATAATAATACATTGTTTGTTTTTAGTTAAAATTTTATCGTTCAGTTTTCTAGCCCGAGTGTTAGCGGTAGATTCCTAGGTTTTAGTGCGTTTTGGCTGTTTTTGTTTCTTATAGGTTACCAGCATGTTGCTTTCATTGGCACGTTGAACCATTGCTAAAGAAGTTTGGCATTTTTTCGCACAATCTCGAGTGGAAATACCTTAATTTCTCGCAAACTGCCCGCATGTCTTCTTGTCCAAATTATGATGCAAAGGACCACGTTTTCTACCTCGACTAGGTAAATCTTTGAAAGTATGGTTCATGCCTAACCGTTTGATAGTGCTATAAACTGTTTTCAGACTAACACCTTCCATTTCTGCAATTTTTCTCATCGTCATACCCGATCCTTCGCTATATTTGGTCACAATAGAAAATCGTTGTTTCGCGGATAGACCCTTCATCTTGGAAATTTTCAACAGTTCTCAATATTTTTTGTACTGAATCCAATATTAGACTCAATACTTGACAGATTGACATTTATATATTATATTTATATTATTATATAACTTTTTTTGAGTACTACAAACCTGTTTCCATAATTAACGATACGGTCCTTAATTATATTATTAGATTGCTTATGTAAAAATCATTGTTCTACGGGTTATATCCAGCGAGAAAATCAGAGGACTACGTTTGTATGGAATTACGACCGTACCATTTCCCCTTAAGCAGCATGTTGGGCAGAGGGTTGGGTTGGGTTTTTAGCTTCTCTCTGTGTTTAAGCTTGTAGCTTTCAACCTCTTCCGAAATGGTTGACATAATGGTTTGGCTTTAATATGTCACTTTACGTACGGTTTAGGCGACAGGTTTTTAAATAATACTATATAATTGGATTGTCTGTAACTTTTTATCCGAACCTCAGATGATTGTCAACTCTACATATAATGACACAGAACTTTTTTGCAGGTGTAAGGACGCCTTATCCGGTAGCTTTGTCATTGGTGTGTGTGATTGATTTGTTTATTGGGTTTGCAGTGTTCTGAAGCTAATTAATTTTAATTGGACGATAGCAACACGTTTATTAAAAGGGACTTTTACCTTGTTTAGCACCCGTTGCCAAGGCTCGAGTGTAGCGATTGGCGGGTCTCGTTCTGACAACCTGTCACTGTCATTCCTAAAATGTGAAATAGAATAGGGGTTTGGTTGAATAACGCTTCGTCTGCTCTGACTAACCTATTAAATTTAGGAATACAGGCGAAATGTTTGTGTTTTTTTACTTTGTAAATAAATACGTACCTATGTATGGCCAATACCACACTGCCGTTTTCACCGCATGTGGCGCGCAGAGCATTTGTTAATCGCTAGTTGCTTGGTCATCGGCTACTCGCTGATTGGCTCCTCATAAAAATAGTTTCTCGAAGAATTGTTCAGAATTCAAGGTTTCTAAATTGGAATACATTTTTTTCTCAGAAACTTTAATTGGTATCAACTTGAATGGTCAAATCTAATGCTTTCTAATTAGCTGACAAGTTTCTCATCGATTAAGTGTACTGCGTAACAAGGTTCTAAAATAAAACGAATAAAAATATTTTAATCCAACTCCTTGGTAATTCATATCTTTCTAAATTACTTTTTCTCAGTAATTGGTGAGTTAATCACATCGGCATCATTTCGCAGGGGGACGAGCACCATTTTCGAGAGCGCGAAAATGAAGAAAATTGCGATGAATTTGAAATAGATTTTAATTACTATAGCAACTTAGATTGTTAATTGATAATTTCCCGTCGAATATGGAGGTATACTTCAAGCGACAATTGTAAGAGAATTAGCCTGTGAAATCACGATTGGTGTTTGCCATTTAGGTTGTTAAAGATGCTTCATCTTTGCCACCTACCTAGGTTAAAAATAATAATGTCCCTAATCCTACTTCCTTAGTCGCCTCTCACGACATAAACGGAAGAACTGGAGATGTGTTATTCTAACCCGACACCACACGGAAACCTGACGATGTATGTATGGTCTGTGCCATAAAAAACCATAAAAACAAGAAAATGAAAATGACAGCGTCTCATAGCGAAATGATTGTTATTCCTAGGACTAGTTGTAATTAAGGTGCCTTTGGAGCCCCCGGGACGACGCTGCAGCCCTAGCTGAAATAACACTACGAGGCGACAACGCGGGTGGTGCAAGTGACGAGCGACTGACGGAATTAAGGTAAACGTCCCTATGCTCGACACTGACCCAATTGGCACTTGCAACCTTATGTCATAGTAAGACAGGTGACAGATGGTTGTCATCTACTGGGCGTTGAGGCGTCGAGCATTGGTACTTTTACCGTCACACTAAATTAAAGGGATGTCTTTGAACGGTCTTTTTAATGGAAGATGTCAACCAGACAGGAGAGGCGCGTAAGAGGAGTTCATCAATCAGGATCCACTAGCAACTCAGATAACATTACGAGGCGACAACTCGGGTGGTGCAAGTGCCGGACGACTGACAGAATCTACTGAACGCAGATTGGGAATAGAAAATGACTGTTTTTGGGATACTTTCAGAATTTTTGCTCGTCACAAAAACCATCCCTGGACTTAAACTAACATAAAAAAATGGCCAGATTAGTACAGGCGGACGTACCAACACATTTTGCGATTCATTTTTAGGGTTCCGTACCCAAAGGTTAAAAACGGGACCCTATTACTGAGACTTCGCTGTCTGTCTGTCTGTCTGTCTGTCCGTCCGTCCGTCCGTCCGTCTGTCTGTCACCAGGCTGTATCTCACGAACCGTAACAGCTAGAGAGTTGAAATTTTCACAGAAGATGTATTTCTGTTGCCGCTATAACAACAAATACTAAAATTAAAATAATAATAATAATTAAGGGGGGCTCCCATAGAAAAAAATTTTTTTTTTGCTGTTTTAGGTCTATTTAAATAACTGTAACAGCTAAATACTTGAAATTCTCACAGAATATTTAAATAAATATTTACTTTAAAAATAAATACTAAAATTAAAATAATAATAATAATTAAGGGGGCTCCCATATAAAAAACGTGTTTTTTTTTTTTGCTGTTTTGTGTCTATTTAAATAACTGTAACAGCTAAATACTTGAAATGCTCACAGAATATTTAATTAAATACTTATCTACTTTAAAAAGAAATAATTAAATTAAAATAAAACTAGTATTTAAGGGGGGCTCCCATACAAAAATTCAGATTTTTTTGCAGTTTTTGGTACGGAACCCTTCGTGCGCGAGTCCGACTCGCACTTGGCCGGTTTATTTTTATATTTTAGATGACTCTTATGCCTTGGAATAAACAACGTATTCTTGGGGAGACAGTAGTGCAGTTTCATTAATTATAAATAAAAAAAATCCAGCATTATCACTGTATAATGTTTTTATTGGGTTTTTATTTAATAATTATTATATTAAGATTATTCTTGATAATTCTAATTTCATATGGGAGATGTGCCTGCAAATAATACTTCCATTTCATTTAATTTTTCATTGTTACACCTTCATAGGCTTCATTGTGTGGTGTTGAATTGAGAATAACACCTCTCCATTTCTTCCCTGGATGTCGTCAGAAATGAAAAGCTGTACTCATCACTATTTTATCTTTTTAATCCAACGTAAAAAGTGTAAAAATTAAAAAAGCGATAAGTGCCTACGAAACTTGAAAAAGCCATGATTTTGTCTAATTTTTTTATGTGCTGTACCCTGTACCTGTGCCTGTGTCCCTTTTTGGGAAACAGGCGTGATGTTATGTATGCGCCTTCATTATGGTTAAGCTTTATTATTTAATTACTAGCGACTCGCTCCGGCTTCGCATGAGTTGCTGATTTAAAATATACTACAAAATCACGCATTTTGTATGGAGATTGTCTTCTGTACCTAAGGTAAAAGTACCAATGCTCGACGCCTCAACGCCCAGTAGATGACACCCACCACATAAGGTTGCAAGTGCCAAGTATTAGGCCAGTGTCGAGCACAGGGACGTTTACCTTATCCGTGTGTTGTGATCTAGGCATGAAGGTTGTCAGACCGGGTGTTTGCCGCCTGGATGCTCTTGCGTACTTGCGATTGCGTTACCATATTCATGAATCTTGCTTTCTAACACGTTTTACGGTAGTACCTTTGCCATGGGTTTACTGTGGGCGTATTCGCTACATACATACATAAATTACATAATGCTTGTATTCCCAAATGGTTGGGGAAAGCACAAGAAACGCTACATAGAAAAAATGACTATTTCACTTGTCGTGACCTCTTCTAGCATACTTTAATTTAGGTTATAAAATTGGCTGGTATTATTATACAGGTTTCTAGCCTGCTGTCTAAATATCATCATCATCATCACAGCCTTATTACATCCCACTGCTGAGGATAGGCCTCCTTTAAGTATGAAAGGGGGCTATAGTTCCCACGTGGGAATATCCCTTAACTATACCTTATTTCTGTCTAAATATACCTTAACGTATTTCCTTAGTCGCCTCTTACGACATCCACTTATTATAGAAGTGGCTACAAAGCGTGAAAAGGACACAGTTATGTTTATGTCTTGTTTCGTGTACTTGGATTACTCCATTTGAAAACGCAGGCATGATTGTATGTATGTATGAATATATTACAAAAAATCAAACAAAAGAGTTGGACAAGGATGCTAAACACAGCCTCAGGGACATCGAAGTATTTAATCCCATAGCCGAAGCTGAAGTTTCGGCCAACTATCTGAGCGCAGGACGTCTGAGGAATGCTACAAGCGTAGGGTTACCATGCAGTCTCTTGAAAAGAGGACAATTGATTTTCATTATCTAACTGAAATAGAAACTTTGACAGGTAAAAGCCGGGGTAGGTGTCTAGTAGCCTTGAGGTCAAAACCTATGGGAAGTTACCAATCTGCATTGGGTCCGCGTGGGAACTACAGCCAAAACGCTAATATACTGAGAGGAGGATTTTTGATGAAGATGCCTGTTGTCGCCTTGCCTTTAATTTTCTATACTACTATATCGATATACCGGTAGATAGGTAAGTAATTAACTAAATACTTTATTGTACAAAAAGAACACGAAAAAAAAAAAGTTGTCTCATACGTCCAACCTTTGAGAGGCAGACAAGAAACTAATCATTGAGACCGACAAAACACACACGTATGTTCGTCTGTTAGTTGCCTAATAGGTATTCACATTACAGGCTTTGCCTAGTTTTGGATAAGGTCCAGTGGTGTGAATTGTTCCGTGATTTTAATTTTATTTACTCATTTATTCAATCTACGATCAAGATGGTCACCCTACTCACGTTACGTACATTCTGTTTACACCTTGAAATGTTGCATGTACTGAGAACGCAGACATTCATGTACAAAGATTCTCTGGCGCGAATGTAACATGCAACAACTATTCTTGTACAGGGTAAGCGAGTGGTGATTGTTGAGCCACTTGCGACTGTTCATAAAGTAGTTGGTAACGTAATTTCTCAGAGAAAGATGCTGATTATCTTGAGTATTCCCTTGTAAATAAATGGGCATTATAGATAATGTTATAGTATAGAATGAAAGCTCATAAAATTTATAGAGTTTATTGATCGTTTCGACACTTACATGTAGCGAATGCTAGTGGTTTTGGCATGTTTAGATCTGTAACTACACGTAAACAAATTTGAGATAGGTATCAGATTGCTAGATTTTAAATATCTTACTTTCATTGGCTATTGTAATTCAAACTAGACTAATGTATGTACTCCAAAATAGAAATGTAAATCGTTTAGTAAGAAAATTATAACATTTAAAACCCCAATTGAAGTAGTTTTGTTTATTTATATTTACTTAAGTATAGTACTTTTCAAATATAGTGATTGATGTGTAAACCAGTAAATAACCTGACTTAAAAGCATGAAACTAGTAGCTAAGAACCTTTGCAAGTATAATGACCTTCAATTGAACAAAACTGTATCGAAATGAAACCATTCGTTTGAGAACTACAGTAATATCTCAATTATCACGTGTCCTCTCTGATTCTCAAAGGTTGGCTGTAAGAGATCCCTTAAGGGATAAGTCCGCCTTTGTACTTCGCCTTTTTATTTGTATGAGTTTTGTATTTCGTGTTATTTCCTTTTGTACAATAAAGTGTTAGTGTGACCGCACCAGTAATGGACATAGAACCAGTAATGGACAATGACTCTTATTTACTACCCACTAAGGAAAAGTCATTTGTTTTACAACAATCAATTCACAACTCTATGGTCTTTAAATTATGAATGAAGTGTCCATCACTGGTGCTTGTCAGCTTAAACCGTCCATAACTGGTGCCGTCACCCTAACTTACTTACTAATATAGACAGACGCAGTCACAGACACAAGGACACAAAGACATTTAATACTAAGCAGCATCAACCATCTCTTCTTCTACCACTATCCACCCGATTACAAGAGCTCCTTCCAATGCACAGCACATCATTAATGTTTGCACCATCTTGTTTTATTATCATAGTTTACCCCATAGTGCTTTATCCGCCAATAACAGGCCATTAAAAGTTTAGATGAGATTGCGCTCAACAAATTATTTAGCATAACATTAACTTCGATTTGCTTGCAAATGAGTTTTTATAAAAGTTATAATTGGTGCTGATGTAGGATTAAGTTTAAAATTAGCGCGGAAAAATGCTCCACTAACTTTTTATGGCAATAACGGCAGTGATTCTACGTGGAACTGTATTAAAGTACCTAAACAGAATACATACAGTCGAGTTTATTAATATATGAGCAAAACTGAGGGTTCAAAAATATCTGTACACCTTTATGACATTGACAATAAGGTGCAAAAGTTTACATATTTGGCATTTGTCTGCTCATATATTTATGAACTCGACTGTACATACATCCTGCCTGTATTCCTAAATGGGGTAGGCATGGGGTATTCATGACAATTTCACGTTTTGTAGCCATTTTAGTATATTTGTAGGTGTTAAGTTAGGAGATACTATAGAGACAGGTTGCTAGTCTGTCTCATAAAGTATACCTCAACCTATTTCAATAATTGCCTCTTACGGTATCCACAGAAGAAATGACGAGGTGTCACTCTAAACTCGACATACATACATATTCTCACGCCTGTATTCCCATGAGAGGTAGGCAGAGCACATGAATTCAAAAAATCCAGTGCCACGTTTAGCTAATTCAGGGTAACCAGATGGTTAAACGTGATATTGCAGTGACAGGTTGCTAACCCATCGCCCACAATACACTAACCCTTTCCCAGAGTCGACTCTTACGACACCCACGGGAAGAAAGGGGGAGGTGGTATTCTAACCCGGCACCACACGATATATGTGTACGGTCAAGGACTTTAATTCATGAGCCACCATGGAACCTTTTCAAAGAAAGAAGCATTATGATTTCCCTTGATATTTGATGGAATGTCACTATGACGTTTACAGTGAATTGGTTCCATGGTGGCTCATGAATTAAAGTCCTTGACTGTACCTACTATAGGTAATTCATTACTAATAAATCGATCATTCTTAATAACAATCCGCTGTGACGTAGTACGTAAGCCATAATAGGTACTTATAAAGAAATGTAAGCTCCTATTTACTCCAGTATTAAATCATTATCCGAAGCGACACCTCGTCTTGTCATTTACTCCGAACCTTACACCCCAATTGACGCCTGTTATAATGTACAATATACCAACAGATACCATGACTGGTCACAAACATTGTTCATTTGACCTTAGAAAGAGACAACTAGCACAACAGTCTCGTTAGTTAAAGTGAGACAACGCTCTACGAAGCCAAAATTAAGCGAAAACCGATGTGCCTAATTCGTTATTATCCCATCACAATCTTTCTTCAATATACTCGTTTAATATTAATAAAGTCTACTCGTATTCTATTAATAAAGATACAAACTCTTCAAGCAATTAATCTCAGTTCATTGACTTTCGCTCCATCAATTAGAAATTTGATTTTTTTGGACAGCAATTTTGCCTCAGAGATTTATTCAACATTTTTTTGTTACCTGTGATCAGTACGTCTAGTGTGTTCAATTCGACGGTGCAATCGTTAACGAATTCGTTTGCGAGTTGTCGCGGAATGTATGGAGACTTGTCGACCGTTGTGCAAACGTTCCGCTGGCGGCGCTGTCTCGGTTTCCATACAATTTTGCGATAACGCGCAAACGAATTCGTTAACGACTGCACCATCGAAATGAACACACTAGACGCTCAGTTTAGTAACTAGTTAGCGACTAATCGCTTCGTGTGCGAACTTTAATTTGAAAGCATGGGCGGCGACGTTCAAGCAACTCTTTACTAATTTCAGTTTGTAACTAGTTCTTTGTGAGTAGCTCCATGTACGGACGGCACAAAAATTATACATACATACATACATACAGTCACGCCTCTTTCCCACAGGGGTAGTACAGTAGGCAGAGACCACTTTGTTCCACTTGCTACGGTCCTGACATACTTCTTTTGCTTCATCCACATTCATTAGTCCTTTCATACATGCTCGTCGATTTTGGGTAATCTTGACCGTCCTGTTTTTAAAACGTCCGCCATTTGGTCACGGAACGGCCGTCTAGGTCTTCCCCTCCCAACACACCCATTCACAGTTCCCGTATAAATCTGTTTAGTAAATCTTCTTTCACAAAAATTATATGTTAGAATAAAGCCGCATTTATGCTGCGGATTTCACGCATGAAATTTAATTTACATTTTGCATATTAAATGCGACATGTCGCATGGAAGTATTATTTCACCCAATCAAGTGTAACGATGCGTACTGATGGAAACATTTTGGCTAATATTTTTCCAAATTTGCCCAATCGTTTAATGGAACGGAATATTTCCGGTAAATGATGGGAAGCAATCCCTCACTCATAATGTTACACCGTGACGATTTTAACTTTTTTATGATTTTTTAGGGTCCCGTCGTGGTTCCGTAAGAGTAAGGCAAAACAGGTGCATTTATGTCTGTTAAAACCTTTTTCTCAGGAACTCTTGAAGATACACATTGAACACATATTTTACTTATAAAACTGGAGAAGTGATGCTCTAAAGAAGACACCGCAAAGTTATAACATTGTAATTGGTACCAAACGCCTCATTTTTTTCTCTCTATGTTTACACAGTTAAAAGATTTGGTCGTTTATGTTGCATTTTCCGAAGTACTTCCCGGAGACCTACAACTATAAAATTTGGCATCAAGTACATTTGAATTTTATATGAAAATATCGTGACATTCGATCATCTAAATATATAAAAGGAGAAACTGACTGACTGACTGACTGACTGACTGACTGACATATCAACGCACAGCCTAAACGGCTAAACGTAGGCACTTGAAATTTAAAAGGGACGTAGCTTAGGTACCGTAGAGGTGTACTAAGAAAGTAATTCTCGAAATTCCCACGGGAACGGGAATTAGCGGGAAAATCCCTTTGTATGAAAAATCTAAACCGCTTAAGTTAGACGCTTGAAATTTGGCATGTGGGTAAGATGGAAAATAGTCGAAATAATGCGAGCGAAGCCGCGGGCAAAAGCTAGTAGTGTACATAAAACACAACAAAAACAAAATCAGTATTAATTAAGTGATGTGGTATTACCTACTCAAGTAAAGGAAAAAATCCGACGAATATATTTTTGCGATTACAAACTTGCTCATGTTGATTGGGGTCAACGCTAAAGGTAAAATAGTCTCTCTGTCCCTTATACACTGTAGAATGTTTTTCCTTAATAACGATTAATAAGGTACGGAACCTTTCGTGTGCGGTTCCGATTACCACGTGACCGGTTTTCTCATGAAATTTCATTCGTTTTCCCCATCTAGCAATCACAAAAATGGTTCAACTGTAATGTAACTGCCTAATTGCAAAACGTAATTTTAGTAGTAAATAGTAAGTATATAAGTTTAGTAAAGATTTTTACATACATACATACCGTCACACCTCTTTTCCACAGGAATAAACGGAGACCACTTGTTCCACTCGCTACGATCCTGGCTTACCTCTTTTGCTTCATCCACATTTAACAATCTGTTGATACATGCGCGTCGATACTTTTAGTTAATATTAACAGCTTTTATATACAGAGTGTTTGGCGCATCATGAGCTAAAGTAATTTGGCGGATGGAAGGGGTAAACACCCTGTATATCTGTGTCACTTTACAAAGTTTCTAGTCTACGTATTCTTCATGCACAACACGAACCACTCGGGAAGAATCTATTAACCTCGTGCTCATAAAAAGGAAGTTGTATAAGAGTCTTCCTTCGCATCGACAAAATTAATATGTACTACTGTAGGTAAGTAAGGTGATTTGGGATAATGCTGTCACTCAAACAGATGATTTTAGGCAGTTGCATTTCATACACATACATACGCCACGCCTGTATTCCTAAAACGGGGTAGGCAGAGCACACGAAACGACTTACAAAACTATGACTTTTTTAAGTTTTGCAGCCACTTCTAGCATACTTTTAGGTTTTAAGGTAATAAGTACAATAGTGACAGGATGGTAGCCTGTCACCTAAAGCATCCCAAAACTTCATCCTCAGTCGCCTCTTACTACACTCACGGAAGAAATGGAGAGATGATTTTCTAACCCCGACACTACGCGGTCGAATTAAATACGATCCGATTCGATTTAAGACGTAAGTTATCCTTTTCTAGATGGTAGTTTTCATGATCAATGAACTTTTGACCGTTCAAAAAAGGAACCAAGCGGAAACGTTATTGGTAACTAGCTTTCCACCCGCGGCATCGCCCGCGTGGAATTCGGTTATATTGCGGTAAAAAGCGAACATTCCCTCGGGAACATCAATTTTTTCCGGGATAAAAAGTAGCCTATTATATAATCCGGACTTCTAACTTTACGTCTGCAAAATTTCAAAGCAATCGGTTCGGTAGTTACGGCGTGAAAGCGGAACAAAGAAACAAACAAACTCACTTTCCGATTTATAATATTAGTAAGGATAGTAAGGATTCCTTTTACGTCAACGAAGTGTTTTTTACATGGCTTTTGGTCGGCGCACATATCGTCACGATTCGCATTGTCCCGTCCCACGGACTGCGTTTTAAAATCGAATTCGAGGGCACTGCAACTGACATTCCAGCTCGTGTTGAAATGCACAAAATACTGAATTTCTCTTTTTCATTGTGACTTTTGGATGTGAAGAGACGGGTTTAAAAAAAGATTTCTTTATTTCTTCCTTGAACTTGTTGCTAGCCTGTCGCCTAAAATATGCCTTAATCTCCTTAGCTCTTACGACGTCCACGGAATAAATTGAGATTGATTCTAAACCCGAAACCTCATGGAAAACTTTTAACTCGTGTAAAAGGCAAGCTAGACTTTGCTCCGAAATGTGAAATAGCCATAGCGTTGTTTGTATGTAACTTTACTTGTCTACATTTGAGAACACAGGCTATGAATTTTCGTAAATCTATGTACAGGACCAGCCAGACACATCGCAGTCTAACAAGACATGGTATTAACTCCTATTAATCATTACGCTACATGCGATGTTCTTGTACTAAACTACTTATTAGGTACTTATTAGACACATATGACGGTGGATACAGTACGGTCGAGTTCACTAACATTTGTGCAGACACCCGTTCGTAAATGTCTATACAGAGACCTAGTTAATTAACCTAACATAAGGTTAGTCATAACGTCATGGGGCTCGTCATGATCCCGAGCGTTTCGGTAGAATACTTTCGTGTAACAAACCGGTCCCATTTCATTCATACCTAGCAACCAAACCCATTCTCTTGATTCCCTAGCCTGTTCGTTTGTTTTATGCATTTTTGTACCTATGTTCAAATTTATCTCATCATGCTAAAACTTTCCCATTTTCCCGAGGTACAAGTTTAACCTAACTATGACTTGCTAATATAACTTCCTAAACAAACATGCACAAACATCACGCCTGTATTCCCAAATGGAATAGACAACAAGACGCTACACAGACAAAGCACTGACTATTCCACGTTTTGTAGTCTTTCGGCATATTTTTATGTTTCAAGAGATAATTAAGAAGATGATAAAATACAGGGTGTCCCATAAGTGACACGTTAACCTGACACTGGAGG
>BHDV01009489.1:0-23127 GCA_005406045.1 Adoxophyes honmai
CAATACCTGCCATAAGGACCCTTTAGGCATGGACGGTCACAAATGATTTCAATTTTGGAATGCCGACGCGCAATTTTTTGGAAAAAATACGTATTGCCGCCATTTTAGCTGTTTTTCTCACTCAATTTATTTGCAATTTTCTATAAATTTTCTTTAAATTTAATTTCTAGAGTTACCAAATTAAATTTTTTTACGCGTAACTTATTTCATAGCCATGTCTCACACAACTTAAAAGGACAGCGACAGGTTGCTAGCCTGTCGCCTAAAGCATACCTTAACCTATTTCCTAAGTCATCTCTTACAACATCCACGTAAGAAATGGAGAGGGCATCACGTGAGCAACCCATTCATTTCACACTTTGCTGTTTTCTTCTTCCCTCATACATAACAATAGTAATGACATTTAGATCACACAGTCATAATTCACGTCATAATATCCTAACTTCCTCTTACAGTGAAAAAGTTCCATGCAATTCAACACTTGATCAAAAATTAACCTTACCGCAATAGATATACAACCTTATCACCCTTGAAAGGGAATACGGAAGTGGATACCCGAAAGGTAGGGCTGCACTAAGAGAGCCAAGCGTAGCGGATAGCGTTTTTTAAAAACCGTTGAAAATATATTATAAATTTGAAACTTTGTCAGAACGTAATCCAAACTGTTCCAAAACTAAAATCCTGATTATTTGCCAAAAACGTACAAAAATATCTTTAGCAGTATTGTTTTCCAAAAAAATTCCATATAATAATTTCAATGGCTTAAAATGGTGTCGATAAAGGAAAAAGAAATAAAAAAAATACCTAATATCTATGACACAGAACTTTACTTTGGTTTGTGTCACAACCTCCTCAGTATTTTTAAAATGGTGACGTTTTTTAACAAAAAGTGTTGCGGTTTTAATAAGAAACTGGACACTACTTTCGGATTACAGTTTTCTTGGGTGACAGACTGATATGATCACTACCTAACAACCAATCCTATGTGGCGTCGGATAGAATAACACTTCTCCATTTCTTCCATGAATATCGTAAGAGGCCACTAAGGAAATAGGTTTAGGTATACTTTAGGCGACAAGCTGGCAACCTGTCACTATTACACCTGCTAACTTTTAACCTAAAACTATGCTAGAAGGCCACGAAAAGTGGAACGGTCATGGTTTTGACACTACGAGTATTATACTGCCTCTACCATTTGTTTTCAAACCTAAAATTATGCTAGAGGTGTCAGCGCAGCGGCAGCGTGAAAAGGTCATAGTCATGGTTTTGTCTACGTCAGATTTCATGAGCTCTCCCTACCCCATTTGGGAACATAGGCGTGATTGTATGTACGTTTCGTGTGCTCTACCTCCTCCATTTGGGAATCATCATCCAGCCTATATACGTCCCACTGCAGGACACAGGCCTCCTCTCAGTATGAGAGGGCTTGGGCTATAGTTCCCACGCGGGCCCAGTGCGGATTGGGAACTTCGCACATAACGTTGAATTACTTCGTCGCTGTGTGTAGGTTTCCTCACGACGTTTTCCTTCACCGAATAGCTCGTGATAAAATATCAAATTCGATATCGCACATAAATTCCGAAAAATTCAGAGGTGCGAGCCCGGGGTTTGAACCCACAACCCTCTGCTTGAGAGGCCACAGGTCGAACCGCTGGGCTACCACGGCTTGTTATAATATTTTTGGGAATACAGTGATTTCATTTTTATGTACGTAAATCGCTTTCCGCTCCGCCTGTGGCGTGTGGGGCACCCTCCTTAATATTCGAGAGGGGCAGTCGGAGCGTGTCGGTTATCCCGGAGGCTTGAGTCGCTTACGCAAACAGCCACGGAGGGCGGAAGGCGAGGGAAACGCCATTTCAAGGTTCAAAATCTAAACTATATCATTAATAGGGTAAACAATGATTTAAAACTTTCTAGGTATTGAGAGGTTTAAAATGAAAGAAGGAATGAAAGAAAGACATTTATTAACGAAAATTGGACACGGTAAAAAAAATCGACCGACTTTACTACACTAGCTGATTTTACGTTGCGTTAGGGTCTAAGGTCTAGGGCTAAGAGCGAACGAGGCGTCAATCGGCTCGTTTCGTGTGGGCCGAGGGTAGCCGAGCCGATTGACGCCTTGTTCGCTCTTATTGCGTTGACATAAAGCTTTTTCCGTCCGCGTTTTGCTGAAACGACGTCGACTAATGTGGGGAGACACTTAGTGACGACGGAGATACAGTAGTCGAAAGTCTACCTTAGGGAAACCTCCGCTGTTTTACCTGCTCCGTGGCTCCTGACTTATTCCCAACAGGCTTACGAGGGCTGCGTATATTGTAGAGTATAATGTATATTTCAGATCACTATACCACGTCATCATCATCAAACACAGAATTGACGGAGCTAATGTTTCCGTGTATTCCGTGTGGTGTCGGGTTGAAAATAACAACCACTCCTAATACATGCATCACGATTGAATATCCGAATGGGGTAGGCAGAGCTTACGTAAAGTTACACAGAGAAAACCATGACTATTCCACGTTCCGTCGCTACTTTTGGCATATTTTATTAGGTTTTGAGTTGACAGCAGGGTAGGTACCTACTTTAATTTTTACATACATACATACATATTCTCACGTCTGTATGTAGAGGGGTAGGCAGAGCACATAAATTCAAAAATCTAGTGCTACATTTAGCAATTTCAACAGGGTAACCAGATGGTCAAACGTGATATTTTTAATTTTTACTTTTTTTTACCGATAGGAACTGCTAGTGAAAAACAGATACACTCATGTAGTGTAGACATAAATTCCTGAGTGTAGTCGGGTTTAGAATAACACCTCTCCATTTCTTCCGTGGATGTCGTAAGAGGCGACTAAGGAAATAGGTTAAGGTATATCTTAGACGATAGGCTAGCAACCTGCCACTAATATACCTGCCAACTCAAACCAAAAAAAGAAGTGGTCACAAAACCTGAAACGCGATTTTATCTACGTAGCATTTCGTGTGCTCTGCCTACCCCATTTGGGAATATAGGGGTGATGTACGTATGTATGCCAAGGACTTTAATTCATGAGCCACCATAGAACCTTCTCAAAGAAAAAATCATAACGATTTCCCTTGATAACTAATGGGATGTCGCTATGACGTTTACTGTGAATTGGTTCCATGGTGGCTCATGAATTAAATACTATTCAAGGTTCCTCTCTACGTAGCAACCGTACGGGGAGCCCTATACCTATACTTACGTTCCGGAGTATTCTACCGAGTCAGGCCCCAAGTGTATAATCGTGTATAATCTTGGGCCCCCAGCGTATAATCTGAGGCCCTCGTATAATACGCTGCGAATTGTTAACTAGCTCTTTTAGGGTAATTGTTGACAATTTAACTTATTAAGCACTTCAAGAGGTTAATTTTGTAATTAAACGTGTTGGTAATAATGGTTGCGTAATTAGAAAGCTGGGATAGCTTGGTAAGGCGCGAGATGAGTCGCGCGCGAGATAGAGACGTTAGAAACTCACAGGAACTTTGTTTTATTGTTAAAAAACTATTTCTTATAATAAATTATTATATTTCACATAAACATAAATAAACAGAAAAGGTAGGCCAACAACTGCATGTTGTGATCTTTCTGTCTATATTCTTTTAATTTGCGTTTGAAGACATTCATATTTTTCTGTTGGAGTCTTTCCCACAAACCTTTAACTTTTGTTAGGTATATGACTAGCACTTTTTATACAACCCGTTATTATAGTTCATTATGTTCTCTATTACTAGTTCTTTGCTGCTAGAAAAAGCTCAATTCTTCAGCTAGTTAATCTACCAGACAATGATACTTCATTTTGCACTCTAACCGCGGACTGTAGATAAATTCTTGTGTTTATATCCTTTAGTTTTTACACGTCAGCGAATAGTTGATAAAAAATGTTTTTAGTACTGGTTTTTCTGCCAAATCATCGGTTTTTTTGTTTAAAATTATTTAGGTTTTAAGCTATAGGATACTATGGTGACAAGTTGCTAGCCTGTCGCCTAAAATGTATTATCCTATTTCCTTAGCTGCCTCTTACGATATCTACGGGAGAAAATGGAGACGTATTATTCTAAACCCGACACCACACGGATTTTAACTTTACTGTCACTATTGTACCCAAAACTTAAACCGAAAATAAAGCTTGAAGTGCCTGAGAAACGTGAAATAGTCAAATTTACGTTTCGTGTGCTCTGCCTACCCCATTTGGGAATACAGGCGTGACGTAAGGTCTGTTAAAATTTGCGCGGAAAATGAAACATGGCGATCGATTTTTAGCACGAGAAACACCACTTTTCAAGCAACTATGTTAAAAAACGTATTCCTTCCTTTCTGCTGCATATCTTCAAATGACAGAGAACTTAAAAGGTTAAAAGTCGTTGCGGTGTAAACTCCGACAACTTCATTTAGCTTTAAAAAGGCGTATCCTTTTAAGAAACTAAATACACTTACGCCCTTTCTACACCAACTCCACCCTAATGAAGATTGGTCGAACGGCGCCGAACCAAACTCGCATTTATTTCTATTACTTTTAAATGAACTGTTTTATGTGACTTGAAATAGAATGTAGTTAATGTTTTAGATAGTTTGCTTGGGTTTTGGCTGCTTTAGGTCTCATAAGTACACCTCTCCATTTCTTCCATGGGTGTCGTAAGAGGCGACTAAGGAAATAGGTTTAGGTATGCTTTAGGCGACAATTTTAGCGACAGGCTGGCAATTTGTCGCTATTATACCGCTTCCATACATACATACATACATATCCTCATGCCTGCATTCCCAAGAGAGGTAGGCAGAACAAATAAAGTCATCATCATCATCATCCCAGCCTATATAAGTCCCACTGCAGGGCACAGGCCTCCTCTCTGTATGAGAGGGCTTGGGCTATAGTTCCCACGCGGGCCCAGTGCGGATTGGGAACTTCACACACAACATTGAATTGCTTCGTCGCTGTGTACAGGTTTCCTCACGATGTTTTCCTTCACCGAATAGCTCGTGGTAAATATCAAATTCGATATCACACATAAATTCCGAAAAATTCAGAGGTGCGAGCCCGGGGTTTGAACCCACGACCCTCTGCTTGAGAGGCCACAGGTCGAACCGCTGGGCTACCACGGCTTTTAACAAATAAAGTACCTAAACCTATTTCCTTAGTCGTCTTTTACGGCATCAACGCAAAAATCGAGAGATGTTATTCTAAAACACGACACATTTCCATCAATAAATTCAACCCAACAATACTATGTTTATGGTTAAGCTGTCACCATCCCCTGTCATTCTACTAGGTCAGAATATCACTGGGTCAATCGTTCCCCATTCACAAAGAAAAACCACCCCTATTTCAACCCCCATAACATCACAATTCGCGTACTTGAAATCACCTATCTATCTATCCAAACGAACACCGACGATATATCAAGGAGATACGGTCCCAATTGCAAACGCTGGGCTTTTGTTTTTCTTGCTGCTAAGGAAAATTGCGCTTAATTGTAATAAAGTTAAGGTTTACGTGTTTTGTTGGACATCATAAGTAGTGACTTTGACACAGACTTATATCGAAATAGATGACTTAAAGTGTATGTACTTCGCGTGACAAAAGGGAGCCAAAAGGGAGAGCAATGCTTCCTTTGACGCGATTTCTTTTAGTCTTGTACTATTTAGATTAGGTTTATCTTCAAACATAAACATGAAACTACCCAGATGATGGGTCACGGATTGACCTGAAACATGTCGAGCTAATCTCGGTAAAAAACACGAGTAGATCCGTTATTTCATTATAGGTTTAACTGCCTAGAGACAGGACAACTTGAATAAGGCGGCGTCATCTTTGAATCGGTTTCACTCGGACTGTCAATTCCCTACAATATCACGTTTAACTATCTGGTAACCCTGAAATTGCTAAACGTGGCACTGGATTTTCGAATTCATGTGCTCTGCCTACCCCTCTTGGGAATACAGGCGTGAGAATATGTATGTATGTATGTCAATTCCCATCACTAAAGCGCTACAGTGACGTTACAGTAGGTAGAGAAAAAGTGGCACGCTTGATCATACAAACGCAGGAACTCGCGGTATCTATTTCTATAATAAATCTGTGGTCTTTGAGATCGTATTGCCATTGAAACGGCTATTTTAGTTAGAACAGGACTCTGGTGTAATAGATGATTTCCGTAGGGCGCTAAGTGATTTATGCGCTTGAGTTGGTAGAACCAGAGAAGACGATAATTAAGGGTATGTATTAACCTTCCAATCAAAGAGGGGGGGCTTTTTTATAAGGTTTCTTTTGGTTTTAACTGTCTAAAGACGTCGGCTTAACACAGCAAGGCGCGACTAGAGATATGCGTGAGATAGAGTCTATTTGATAGACTACTATACCTATCAGCCTACCTATTCAGGTCTAGCGCGGTCTTTTAACCGACCGCCCCCACCAAGTTACCCTCTAAACTTACCCTCTTTAATGTTCTATCTTTTTGTATTAATTCATGTGCGTGTGTGTGTGTGCTTTGGTATTGTTTTAATTTTAGCAACTGCGTGTGAAATGTTATATTTAATTCTCCTTCTAGTTTTAAGTTTCCGGGGTCGCTCTGAAAATCAGCGTCGCGGCTTGCCGCAATAATATTATGCTGAGTGCGGCCCTTTTGGCACGGAAGTGGCATGCACATTTTTAAGTCATTATTATTTATTTATTTAGGCAAATTTATGTATTTTAGACAATTTCATTGTTATGTCTGTGTCACATTGTTGTCAATAAATGTCTTTCGTTCCTTTTTTCTTCTATCACTATTACGAGTATTACGCAAGTAGCGATGTGCTTAGACCCTACCAGTCACTAGGACATCATAAAGTGACAGGAAGTCTACCTCTTGCTGTACTCAGCGTAGGCTGAGACTTGTAGAAGTCAGGTCACTATTAAATACCGCAATAATGTACTATTGTTCCATCGAGCTAATTCCATTCTTCCGTCCCCACAGACGGTGCTATATTAAAAGTTCCGAAGTGGACGAAAGCCATGAATATATTACGCTTGTAAATGAAATTTTCATATTAATCAAGACCCTAGAGTAGAACTGTTTTTTCTGCGTACATTTCTGAAGTTTAGCTTCTGGGAGTGTAATAGTAATAGAACCTACATAACGTTACGCGTCATCCCCATGGGGTGTCAGCTTTAGAAAAACACCTCTCCATTTTTTTCGTAGATATCGTAGGAAGCGAAGGAAAAGGATCTAGGTATGATTTAGGCGTAACACTATCTATAAACCTGTTTCCTTGGTCGCCTATTACGACTTCCATGGAAGAAATGGCGTTATTCTATTCCGTTCAATTTACTGTTCATTGTCTGTGTCGGGATAAAATAGTACTTAACCATTTTTTACGTGGATATGGTAAGAGGTAGCTGAGGAAATAGGTTGAGGTATGGAAGGCGACTTTAGGCGACAGTCTAGTATCCAGACACTATTTTACCTCTTTCATCTGTTTTGGTTCCTGAAAATTATGCTAAAAGTGGCGAACCGCGATTTAGTTAAAGTTTTCACTATGTCACGTTTCGTATGCTCTGCCTTCCCCATTTGGGAATGCACACGTGACGTAGGTAGGTGTAATATTTTTTTTTGTTGCTTGACTGACTAACTGGATTATGTTTTTCCCTTAACAAATCTATTCACTCAATTATTAACGCGGAGAAAACAATTATAAACACAGTTTAAATCGACTGTAACTGAAAATAAATCATAAAACACCATGAATGAATGTCATACTTCATCGTATGAGTTTTAATTACTAGGGCTTAACAGTATAGTGCATTATAAGTCTAGGGTTGTCCGCTTTGACCGAATCGAATATTTCGTTGCTTGTCGAATATTATGGTTTACGATTAATAACATATTAAAAAAAATCTAATCTGGTGCCGGGTTAGAATAGCACCTCCCCCTTTCTTCCCGTGGGTGTCGTAAGAGTCGACTCTGCGAAAGGGTTAGTGTTTTGTGGGCGATGGGCTAGCAACCTGTCACTACAATAGGGTCTTTGACAACAGTAAAAATAAACTATAATTTGTGGCCATCCTAACAGATTATAGGAAAATTAAACATATTTCACTTTCTTTTGTTCAAAATATTATGCATTTTTAGAGTATTTTGTTCTATTAATTTCTAATATTCGTTAATAATGTATCTGTGACTGAAACGCTTGCAATTGATTGATGACGTCACATACCATGAAAGGTATCTGTGGTCAAAGTGGATATTGATAATTTGACATGACAATTTTGACAGCTTCTTTGTGTGGCGCCTTTGTTTACTTGCATTTGACGTCAAACACCGTTTTTGGCGTGAGTTTGAGAATTTGAACTTTACTATTTATTTTCTTTGTTAATACAGACAAGAATCCGGAAATACTAATATACCTATCGTGTTTATTACATAATGAAGAATTTATTAAAAATATATCTCAAAAATGTTCAAAAACCCTATTAGGTATCACGTTTAACCATCTGGTAACCCTGAAATTGCTAAACTGCACTGGATTTTCGAATTCATGTGCTCTGCCTACCCCTCTTGGGAATACAGGCGTGAAAATATGTATGTATGTAGAAAACTACCATAAACAGTTTTACTTGTCTGTAAATAATATTAATCATAAAACACCTTGTTGTATCCTCATAAGTACTCCATCGTATGAGTTTTAATTAGTGGGGTTTAACAGTGTAGTGCATTAAGTCTAGGGCTGTCCGCTTTGACCGAATCAAATTATTTCGTTGCTTGTCGAATATTACGGTTTACGATTAATAACATAATTTTAAAAAATCTAGATCTCGTTTAGACCAATTTTTTGGTCGATATTTGCCTGGGATAAAGGTCCTTTTTTAGAAATTACAGAAGAGGACACATGTTTATCTCAGTATTAGAAATCTCAATATATTTTTTAAGACTTGTAGATACCCCACGCGTATGGGTGTGAAATTGTATAAAAGACCAAGTTTCAATAGTAATAGTGGCTAGCCTGTCGCCTAAAGCTACCTAAACCTATTTCCTTAATCATCTGTTACGGCATCCATGAATTAAATGGAGAGGTGGTATTCTAAACCCAACATCACACGGGCTATAAACGAGTGATTCGTTGTGTTCAAAACCGATTCGATTTTCAGACGAGCGAATTTCAAATTAAATTCTAATGAATGTATTTGTAAAATTTAAATTACGATTCGTATCAGATGAACGTCCGCTTGGAATGCTTGGGGCCTTTAAATTTGACGATTGATCCGATTTAATTAAAAACAGAAAGTAATTCGTTGTGTGATCCGTTGAGATGCGATCAAAAAGTCCATCTGACTCTTGGTTTGTTGTGAAAATAAACAAAGAAAATAAAAAAAGAACACAAAAGCAGCTTATAAAAAATATGCCTTCAAACTTTATGAAATCCGATATAAACCCATTGCAAAGATGTGGCCTATAGTTGTTAACCGTAAGTAAAAGCAATGTCCCTGACATTTTAGCTTTAAACTTCTGATCTTCAATTCTTGATAAAATTTCAGAAATTACAGAAAAAACAGTCTTTTGACAGAAAAAAACCTCATTAAGACTTTAGTTTATTGGAGAGTTGAAAAAAATGGTATTACGTTACCCAATGACAGTTGAAACCTATCCCTTGCATATTTGAAACCAATCGAACGAATGATTTACCGCATACAGGGTACAGGTTAAGTCGACCTAAATCCTTTAAGAGGTGATAGTTTCCATCATTTCTGACTGATTTGACTATGGAACCCCATACCCCAAACCTGTTACCTATTTGGATTTTTTTACTTTGTTTTCCGATTAAAGTTAAATTTGACGCTTAAGTATCGTTATTTTTTCCTACTACCTGGTAGCATTTCATCAGTGTTTTTGTTAAATAAATCTAATAATACCCTAACTGTTAAACTGTTATACCTAACATGTTATACGTAATCAGAAAGCTGAAAAACAGTAGATATTTTGAAGCACATCTGCAGCACAACTGTCATGGATTTTTTTAAAAATATCTCACAAAGAAAAAAAAACTTTACTCAATTTTATTTCTTTTTTTAACAATTAGTCGTCTAATACGACTCAGTTGATACAGTTACTTGCAGTTTTTGTGTTTAAAATAATGGAACAACTAATGTGCTACACTAAAAATACAAAAACAAAAACATTAGAGGTACAAAATACAAAAAAAGGGCAGACAAAAAATCTGGATTTTTTATAAAAAATCTTCAAAGTCCCATAACTTGACATCAGTTAAGTTTGGGGTATGGGGTTCCATAGTCAAATCAGTCAGAAATGATGGAAACTATCACCTCTTAAAGGATTTAGGTCGACTTAACCTGTAACCCTGTATATTCGTTTCACGCGCAATGGGAATTTATCGAAAGCATTTTATCGAGATCGCGATCACAATCTCTATCACCGTCAAGCCATTGCACCATTCAAATGCAGAATACGAGTAATAAAATATCCTACTCCACTGACTTTTCGAATTCATTATAGATAACCACAGAGAAGAATAGGAACGAAAATAAATCTCTGTGCTACTTCCGTTATCGGTTCGCACCTGACCAAACACGACACTCGCCGAATGGGCACGGAAATTGCCGAATGGGCACGAAAATGGCCGACGTCGCTGAATCAGCTTTTCAGGTCTTAGATGACCGCGACGCGTTGAATTTCCATTAAAGCGTGTCTCACACTAAGCAGATACCATAAGATATCTGTCTCTGGACGGATATCTGTCAATATCGCTCCCTATACAATTCAATGAGCTAACACACTGCGCAGATAATTTATATTTTACCGTCAAGTATCTGTTGGCACCGAAATCTGAAAAGATGACATAAACACGCAGATAAAATATTATCGTATCTGCTTAGTCTGTAACACGCTTAAGTTGAGCTAAACGAGGGAATACTTAAACTTCGCTCGACGAGCGAAGCGAGCGAACTTGATAAACGTTTGTTTCTGTTAACATTATTCTGGGTACTATTGGCAGAAAAAAAAAATCGGTTGTCTGTAAAATCGGCTTACGGACGATGGTAGCCTAGCGGTTCGAACATTTCGAACTGTGGCCTCTCAAGCAGAGGGTCGTGAGTTCAAACCCCGGGCTCGCACCTCTGAATTTTTCGGAATTTATGTGCGATATCGAATTTGATATTTACCACGAGCTATTCGGTGAAGGAAAACATCGTGAGGAAACCTGCACACAGCGACGAAGCAATTCAATGTTGTGTGTGAAGTTCCCAATCCGCACTGGGCCCGCGTGGGAACAATAGCCCAAGCCCTCTCATACTGAGAGGAGGCCTGTGCCTATATACGTCCCACTGCAGTCAGTGGGACGTATATAGGCTGATAATGATGATGATGATGAAGTCAGAAACTGCTCTTTTGATTTTGTTATAACTTACTCTGGATCATCATTAGGAAACTCGATTTCAAAATGTTTTTTTTTCTACATATCAAATTAAAATTGTTCCCACATAGTAACACAAACTATTTAAATATAAAATACTTTTTTTTTAACTTTGCCAAAAATAAATGTAAAGTATAATAATATTGTTCTTGATTAATTCCGTTATCGAAAATGCTTCGAAATGCACGTCACATCACTAGTAGCTCGTTTGCATCGCGAGAAACCAGATATTCGCTTCATAGTGCATATAATTACTAATTACACATTGCAGCCTCGTTTGAATCGGTCGAGTTACTGTCTACCCATCAGAGCTATCGTCTATGCAATCCTTTTTTCGCATTAAAAAGTAGCCTATCTCCTTTTCCAGGCTCTAGAGCTACTTACTACAGAATACTACCTAGAATACCTGTGTGTTAAATTTAATTCCAGTCCATTCTGTAGTATTCTTGAGACAGTGTGATACACAGAGTTGCTTTCGCATTTCTAATAATGAGTAACGATAGACAAAACTTCGGAAAAAGAAATATATTTAAGTAGATGACGCTTTGAGTGGGTCTGCTATTCGACGATAGGTGGCGCTAGGGAGTTACACGTCACTCTTTCAACAGTTATTTGGTCGGCCATGAAACTGGTCTACTAATAGGGATGATGACAGGGTTAAAAATATATCATTCTAATTAGTCCGTAAGTTAGAATATGGCAAAAAATGAGACACATGTTTTTTAGTTTATCAAATAATGAAAGATCGACAAAGGTACAGAGCATCAAACTTCCTGAGTGGGAGCTCGTGACGTCACGTTTGAGTAAAAATCGTACTCGAACGTGACGTCACGCGAAACTTTTAGGCTCCGTATTGTCGTCATTATTCGTCTGTCAAATAAAAGAAAAAATATGGGTACAATATTTTTTCGTAGTCTATCTGACGGATTAAATAATTTTTTCTAGTCATCTAGCCTATTGTGACAAAAGTTTTTGTGAGATCAAATTATCACTAAGGAGTGAACGAGATGCACAAATTTGACATATATAAAATTTGCTACATGACGTGACGTAAATACAATAACGATAAGGAAATATTGTCACTGTCTTAATACATTATAGCAAGAGGAAACCGACTTTGTTGTTTCATGAGATTGAAATGAACATCGATCATAAGAGGGTCGACCAATTTCTTGGCCGAGTGTAACTACTCGCCTCATAGCTTTCCAGCTACTCGCCCAGTCTAAAGCAACTTTAAAAGCTCAGTATAAATATTTGTTTTTAAAGTTCGATACCGCTCAATATGCGAATTAAAACAGTAAAAAAGACAGTTGAAAATTCGGTTTCAGTTTACAGCAAATTGAATTGCAATAAGGTCAAATGAGCGGGGAATTCGGTTTATTTTTTAAGCGAATGTTTTTTTAACACGTTCGCTGCGATAAGGGGTCTTTAGACCTCCTACGTGTACCTCCGGTCAGTGCGGGTGAAAATATCGTGGTTTCGCTCTGGTGCGTAGCTCGTAGCTCACACAATTTTATAGGTAGAAAAGAGTCCAATATATGGTTCGATTTCTCTTTAAACGTAAAATTTTTTAATATTTTAAAACACGCGGGAGGTCTTAAGGCCTCTCACCGCACTGAGAGTAAAAATTTTGCGTCCAGTGCGGACAGGAGGTCTAAAGACCTCTTATAGATAGTACGGGCTTATCCGCCCCCTACCGCACCTGACGTAGCCTATGATAGTCGAACTATGACCCAGTGATGTGCACGCGTCGATGAACAATACACGTAATAATATTGCATTTGCTCGTGAGTGAAAATACCGAAAGGTCCGGGTACTTTATGGGGGGTAGGACCCAGTACAGGGTCCATCCGAATCGCTACCACTATTTTACTCGTTAATTCTACCGCCAAGCAGCAGTGCTTGCACGGTTGTGTTCCGGTGAAGAGACTAAGACAGCTGGTGAAATAACAGGCACAAGAGGCATTTTATCTTAGTCCTCTAGGCTGGTAACGCACCTGCAATACCTCTGGTGTTGCGGGCGTCTATGGGCCGTGGTAATCACTTACGATAAGGTGACCTTCTTCCTTGTTTACCATCATTTGGCATAAAAAAAACATTGCTGGGTCAAAGTACCCCGACCTTGCGGTACTTACGTGCTTTATATGAAGTAAGCATCAATTGTATTCAGTGTTTATGTAAATAGGTAGCTAAGTTTTTTGATTTAACGATAAAATGTATTTTTATTTGCACATCACTAGAACTAAATACAAATGTACCTCAAATTCAGTGCTGTAAGAGGTCAAAAGACCTCCTAATTATTTTTTGTCATTATTCCATATTCTGAGATCAGAACTTCGGGCGAAGCCAAAATAAGACAAGTCCGTCCTTTAGAAACAGTACTATATAGGTATCATTCACAAATTTATGAATTTCGTGATAAAATAAGCATTTTAATATCCTTGTTCCTTGAGTGGTCTTAAGGCCCCTAACCGCACTGGAATAATGGTACAGTTAAGGCCTAAAGACCTCTTATCGCACTGGCTGAAAGTAAGCAATATTTTGAGCCGCAGTGAACGTGTTAAGTGTATTGTTTTGAGTTTATCGAAACGTTTTTGTAATAGCTGTGGAGTTTGAAATTAAAATTAAATTAAACTCCATCGTTTTTGTTTCGCGTAATTGCTTTTCTATTTCGTTAGCTGAAACCATCGTTAGATTTTTTTTCAAATTAGAAAAATGTCCATACCAATACTTAGGTTTTGTACGGCAGCACGATACGCTATTAGGCATCGATTTTGGTTTTTTTTTTTTATTAGGCAAAGATTTTATGTAGTGGGGGTGTAACGTGGTCGTTACAGGCTATACTTCCTATTCTAATATCTACTTATTTATAAACTTAAAACTAACTTATTAGTACAAAAACTATATCTACACTGCCTAATCTGAAGTGCCTAATCACGACAATCAACATAATTTTGCTGTTAGCATTTGGTAGGCGCGCGGAGACCTCGGGCTGTCACCGTGTCGCACGGAGTGGGGCTAAGACGTCCGAGGGCGAACAGAGGACATGCTTTTTCCCTACCAAATCGACAAGCGAGCTAGACCTCTGCGAGACAAGTGTTGTCTCAGTTATAAAATTAGACTACAATTAATTCTATTCCTTCTACAACACCTATAGTGTTGCCTTAAAATATTATATCGTGTTTCTACGCGTAAATAAACTAAAGTGAATCAAGTTAACCCCAGTCGGGTGAGTGTTGCAAATTTATTACTAATGTGAACCAATAGTTCTTTCATGTCTAGTTTTACTAACTTTACTGTACATCTTGCTTATTATTTTCATTGTTATGTTTACAAACAGTACCTATACATGTTTAAGGAACCTAAAGGCCTTGGATGTTTCTATGTGAGCACGAACCTACCCACTTGTAAAAAAATAATTCTTATAATTAGTTTTCATTTGTTATTACGAACCATAGTACTTAATAATATCAAACCATAGTCACTTTTGAACTTAATCTTTCATACGCAATTAGTTTTAGTATGCCTATAGGAATTTAATGTAAAATATTCACATAACTATGTGCTACCTACCCGCTATGCTGACTTTATGTACTGCTGCAACATCACTGATCGCTAATTAATGCTTTTGGTAGTCATTCTTCAAGTAATGCTTCCATCTTCACCTTCCGCCGGATGTTGCAGTCAGTAACGGGGAATCGGACTTTTTACAAAATGTCCAAAATAATGATTCCAGGGTTTCTTGGTACCAGCTGCGAACAACAACGCACCCTAGCCGTCGCACCACCTCCGCTGACTGACTGCCGCCTAGATCTACCCTAGACGTCACGATGCAACCGGACGCGTGGAACTACCCACCGCCGAGGCACTACAGGGGAGTGGCTGTCCAATGGGACGTTGCTAAGCGTACACGGCTCAGATTATCAATTGTATAATTTCAAACCCATCCCTGAGATCTACCTAACTACCTACCTTTAACTAACCTAACTAACCTACTTATTTACCTAATACTAAAAACCTAACTACCTACCAGTCTACCTAATACTTAAAACCTAACTACTTACCAGTCTACCTATCTTTAATCTTAACGTTCGGCTTCTAATTCTAAATTGTATAACCTAAGTCTAAATTAAATATTGTAAAATTCATTTTAGTTGTTTCCATTCTACCACCTAAAAGTCGAAGCGTTACAGTGGCTAACGTGGTATAGGTGAAGCGTTACAGGGGTAAGTCCGAGTCGCTTTTCCCATGGTAAAGCGATGTATGAACACACATCCCGCTACTTAGTCATGTTTTGTGAAATATTTTAAAGTTCGACTTCGAGCTTAACATTTTCCTGTGAGTCTAGAATAACACCTAACCATTTCTTCCGTGGACATAGTACTTAAGAGGCGACTAAGTAAATAGGTTTAGGTGCGGTTTAGGCAGCAGGCTAGCAACCTGTCACTATTCTACCTCTTCATCTCTACAAACCTAAAATTGAATGAAAGAATGAATGAATGAATATAAGCCTAAAATTATGTTAGAAGTGGCTGCCAAGCGTGAAAGTCATCATGGTTTTGTCTATGTCACGTTTCGTGACCTCTGCCTAACCCATTTACAAACATAGGCGTGATGTAGTTCTGAAAATAGATCGGTAGCAAGGCACAATCCCTCACGGCACCGAGTCAGCGACTCAAGTAGTAACCTAAATTACATCACATATTTTAGGATTCCGTTGATGAACGTAACCCCAAAAAGGTTGTATTAAAAGCTCATTTAACCTAAAACGTGTCGCGTGAAGTAACGCATGCGTTTTATTATTCACGGCCACGGAGGGAATAAACGGGAGTAGACGTCAGTAGATCTTCTCTAATAAATTTTAACATTTCGAACTAAGAAGTGACAAAGAATAAATGGCTTAAGGTCACTATTGTACCGATTTATTTAATACTAGCTTTCCGCCCGCGGCTTCGCCCGCGTGGAATTCGGTTATATTGCGGTATAAAGCACAATAAATTTACATGTTTATATTCATTTGCAATATTTTACCGTATTTTAAACAAAGCGCCATCTCCAATCCATCCATCAAGCAAACTATATTTTTGTTTTTCCTCGGAAATATAATTTTTTTCCTGGTTAAAAAGTACGCTATTATTTAATCTGGACTTCTAACTTTAAGCCTGCAAAATTTCAAAGCAAGCGGTTCTATAGTTACGGCGTGAAAGCGGAACAAACAAACTTACTTTCCGACTTATAATATTAGTAAGGATACACAGATATCACGCCTGTATACCAGATGGGGTCTCTCCACCGGGAATCGTCGATTGAAAATCTAAGTTATATGAAACGGAGTATAATTTCAGAGTAGGTAGAGCATACAAAACGCTACATAGAAAAACCTAACTATTTCACATTTTTCCCCTTAGCTCAACAGGGTGCGAGTAGACATACGCGGGATATAGACTGTACCTGTCACTGTCTAACTAGAGATGTCAGAAAGTGACAGGTAGACTATCCCGCGCGCGACGCGACTCGTCACTTCTAGCAAAGTTTTAAGTTTGCAAAGATGGAAGAGGAAGAATAGTGACAGGTTGCTAGCCTGTCGCCTAAAGCATACCTAAACCTTCCTTAGTCGCCTCTTACGGCATCCACGAAAGAAATGGTGAGGTATAAACCCGACACCACACAGAATAAACAAACAAAAATAAGAACACTGGGCAGGACAAGGCTATTTAGCTACTCCATTATATTCCCTCCAAGTGCCCGCCGTAAATTTGTGCAAAATTACTTTCCCGCAAACGAGGTGGCTGCTCATGCGTTTTTAATTTTAACCAACTTTGCGGCGATGTGACACGCATAACTTATGAGTCAGTCGTTAAAAATATTTTGAACTAGCTTTTGCCCGCGGCTCCGCTCGCGTTAAATTCGGGGTATCACAGAAGAGATAGCACACATACCAATTTTATAGCTTCCTACATTGAAAACTTCCACTCCTCACTTTAGGGAAATGTGGGGTTATGAAGAGACAAAATGTAGCCTATGTCACTCTCCATGCCCTAAACTATCTGTACCTAAAAAATCACGTCAATGCATCGCTCCGTTTAGCCGTGAAAAGCGGATAAACAAACAAACACACTTTCACATTTATATATTGGTATGGATTACCTAAAGCAACTTAAAACATAACCACACACATTTTTCAGAGTGGCTGCGAAGCGTGAAATAGTCAAAAACATGATGTAAAACTATGTCACGTTTCGGATGCTCTGCCTACCCCATTTGGGAACATAGTGATTCGTATGTATGTCATTTTCAAAGTGATTTTCCTTTTCCTTCCCCGTCCCCGTGCTATGGGTGTCGTAAGAGGCGACTAAGGAAATAGGTTATGGTTTCTAAATAAAAAAAAAAATCTAAATAAAAAAAAAAAAAAATGGTTGCCTGTAAAGTCGGTTTTACGGGCGAAGATTTTACGTGACAACGTCTTTTTCTCGGTAGAATATTTATTGATTTAAGACGTTGTCACGTCAACTCCCAATCGTGACAGCTGTCCATGTCTGCGTTTGACGTCTCACTCTCACATGATACCATAGAGGCTTCGCACTATCGAAGCGCCACCTCCTTAACACTGCGGGCCTCTCTCTCGTTCGGTGACGTCATCGTAACGTTACCGAGCGTTACACTTTTTCATAAGTGACTCCCAGCCGCAACCTAATTTAAGACGTTGTCACGTCAAAAAAAAAATAGAAAATCGATAAAAGCAAATCGTAGGGGCATAGCCACAACAGATACAAATTGAATGAAAAAAAAAAATTGCTCTAATGTCATTATTCACGGAGAAAACAGGGGACTACGTTTGTATGGAGAAGTGGCGCGACTCTTATCCTCTTAAGTATACCTGCCAACTCAAAACCTAAAAAAACATGCTAGAAGACGTGAAATTATAGGTCTTTTTACCATCACTTCTAGCACAAAATGAAAGAGTTGTTAGTGTAGTTGCTAGACTGTCACCTTAACCTCAACCTCTTACGAAATCCATGTATAAATGGAGAGACACTATTTTAAACCGACACATAGACAATAAACAGTTAATTGTGTGGTATCAATAGACAACACCCCTCTATTTCTTCCGTGGATGTTGTGATAGGGGAATAAAGAAACAGGTTTAGATGTGGTCTAGGCGACAGGCTAGGTACCTGTCAATATTATACATGTTTGGGAAGGGGCGTGTTTGTATGTTGTATGGAAATAGTGCGTCCATTAAACTTAATTTGTGTGGTCTCGAGTTTTGAATAACACCTCTACATTTCTTCCATGGACATTGTAGGGGCGTTAACGTATAATTTAGGCAACAGGCAATCAACTTGTCATTGTTATACCTACCGAACCAAAATTTAAAAAAATGCCAGAAGTGGCCACGGCACGTTCAGTTAAAGTCTTGTCTATGTAACATTTCGAGTTCTCAACCCCATTTGGGAATACAGGCGTGATATGCGACATAATATATTAAACTAAATACCTAAGTGAAAGTTTATCCAATATCAGAAGTTCAACATATCGTCCCAATATATCCTAAGGAGGACACCACAATTCGGCTATTTATAGCACACAAACACATCGACCTTACGCACACTGAGACAGCCTATACATACATACACGCCATCGATGACGTCACGGAAGCAAATTCCCTATAATTCCTACCCTAATGCACTCGAATTTGGGTGCAAATTGCGCTGTTTTGCGAAAGTATGCCGATGGCCTGGCGATGACGTCATGGGGGACAGAGAGGGGGAGTATGACGTCATGGGAGCTCTCTTTCTTGGTGACGTAGCTATTGGATAAGAGGTTGGTAGCGGGAGTTTTTACTGGGGCGAGAAGTTATTTTATGGATAAGATATAATTATTACAGAACACTTTATGATAGGTATACCTACAGCTCGCCTGTAGGCAGAGCGTACCAGATGTTACATGAGCAAGACTTTAACTATGTCACGTCTCATGGCCACTTTAGCATATTTTTTAGGTTTTGGGTTGGTAGCTACAATAGAATACTTAGTGGCAGGTTAATAGTCTATCGTCTAAATTTTACCATAACTGATTTCCTTAGTCGACATCCACGGAAGACATGGAGAGGCGTTGTTCTAAACTCAAAACCCAATACCACACGGGCATGTTATGGATATGGATGAGAAGATGATACTTATCTTTACTGATATTATAAATCAGAAAGTGAGTTTGTTTGTTTGTTTGTTCCGCTTTCACGCTGTAACTACTGAACCGATTGCTTTGAAATTTTGCAGCCGTAAAGTTAGAAGCCCGGATTAAATAATGGGGTGATTTTTATCCCGGAAAAAAGTGACGTTCCCGAGGGAATGTTAGCTTTATACCATATAACCGAATTCCACGCGGGCGAAGCCGCGGGCGGAAATCTAGTACTTTATAACATACAATGCCTGTATACCCAAGGTGTAGGCAGAGCATACTAAATGTTACACAGTTAAACTATGACTATTTCAGGTTTGGCAGCCACTTCTAGCATTTATTTAGGTATATCCTGAGTCGCCTAAAAATTGTATGAAGTTCTAAGTAATATCTACACTAAAAAAAGCAATAGAATGTTTTGTAAAATAACTAAATTTAACCATAATAATAAAACTGGCAGAACGCCTCACAAAGCAATGACAGCCAAATTTCCTTCCATTCACAAATTTCAGCCATCTTGAGTTACTTAATAGCATTCTGAGAAGGAAACCGTGCACATCCTGTATGTGATAAAATTATTCCTAAGTGCATGCTAATCTATGAGCTTTGAGTAAAAGAGTCTTTCTCAAAAAAGTGGCAACGATGAATTAATTTTGCATTTTTTTGAAAAGTGTGTTTTTCTTCAAATTTTTTTTAGACAATAGCTAAAAATATAATCAAATAACCGAAATAACTTAGAGGGAACAAAATATTTCCTTTAGTTTAGAAGATATAGGTCCTCAAAGTTTTTGATGTACAGGTGAACGACAATTCATAGTCAGGTTATCGACAATGGTCGCAGGTTAACGACAATCATACGTAAACCTAAGCAAATTTCATAACAGGTGAACGACAAGAGGAAGCAGATGGTTGATGAGCAAATCAAAACAATTTTAAACTGACATTAAGTGCTTTATTTGATGCGTTTTACGTAACTTATGAAAAAAAACACCCGTAGCAATGTTACAAAAAAATTTTGTTCTAAGGATGGGTTGGGTTGGTTCATAGTATTTATATTACAAAAATCTTTTTGTACTTTACTTTTTTCCTATATTCAGCATACAATTCCAGATTATCTTTAATTTTCTTAACCTTCGTTTCTCCTTTTCTCTCTTTTTTGCTAGTATTTCTCCATTTTAGACAGGTGAACGACGTACATGTTATGGACAAAATGACAGTTACAGTATTAATCTTAAGCGAAAAGTTTGTTTGATAAATTTCGCATTTCCACACATGAAAGTAAACCACCTTTTACATATTTTAGGCTATTATCAGATAATTAGCTCATACAGAAAACAAAATATGAAAGACAGAATAAAGACAACTTACCCGTTACAAACTCCAGATCGCGTGAATGTATTGTTTGTATTTTTTTTCACCGACACATCGCTGACTTGCTACTTCCACCAGCGTTAGCAGACAGTTGCAGCTTTCGTCTCATGCTGGGTGAGATGGATTAGGCGTAATAGAATTCGCACAGGAATAGCGTTTATGTCGTGACAGGTGAGCGACAAAAACTACCGTGGACAAACTTTAACTGCAAATAATTAGCTATGTAGGTACAATTCTTTTATTCGAAACAATAATATTAAATCTTGATCATATAGGTCAGTGAAATATAGAACACAAATAAAAATAAATTGGAAACATATACGAGTTTTTTAGCTCCAAACATAAGTCCCTCGCGTTGGGACACGACAAGTGAACGACAAAACGTGGTTTTAAATATTTTTTTAACCTATTAATTTACATTATTTTTATGTTAAAACATTTGACCACTTTGTAAAAGATGTCTTTTAATTTAAATACACTTTTTAATTACAAGATTAGTGCTTGACAAAAAAAAAGTTCTAAGAGAAACCTACTGACAGGTTGCGTTGCCACTTTTTTGAGAAAGACCCAAAAATAGATTCCCAAATGTAGGTGAAACGCTACATATTTAGACAGGATATGACTATGTCATGATTTGTAACATTTTTATTACTAGCTCTTATTTAACGTCATTCTTGTATGTATGTTTGAATGTTTACAAATCTTCCAAGGAAGGTTTGAACCACTTCCAACAGACAGATTAAGCCGAAACTTGGTACACCTACGTAACTTGGATGACAATACAACATTCCGGCAATGGAGCGTGGTGCGTGGTAGTGTGTTGAACGGCTCAGGAGCTGTAGAGGCTAAGTAAATAAATGAGCAGTACACAAATCAATCATCCGAACAGCCAATCTTCGTCCAGAAAACTGCTAGGCTAGCGTCCTCGGACCATCCAATAGGCCCCAAGAATTGGCCATAAAACCTATTTACAGCTACCTTAAAACTTTTACCACCCTTATAACCCTCGCATAATGGCACACTCCCGTTCGGGGCATTAAGCCTTTATTACGGTAGAATCAATATCTATTCCTTACTCGTAAAATTTCGCTAGCGTCTTTAGGTAGACGGATCACCAAGCAACCAGTCACCAAGTTACTGATCACTTGGCGACCGATTATTTAACCCCTTATCAAATGCTACTAAACACTAAACACCCAAGAAAACTGTGTGCGCGAATTACGTAAAACCTCTTCTGGAAGGAAAAAAGGAGGCTTTAGATACTATAATATAAGCTAACAAAAAGAAAACTACCAAAAACTGTAAAAAATCAGGTTTCTTGTATGGGAGCCGCCTTTAAATACCAATTTTATTTTAATTTAATTATTTACTTTTAAATTACAGTTATTTAAATAGACCCATTACAGCAAAAAAACACGTTTTTTCTATGAGAGCCCCCCTTAATTACTATTATTATTTTGATTTTAGTATTTGTTGTTATAGCGGCAACAGAAATACATCATCTGTGAAAATTTCAACTCTCTAGCTGTCACGGTTCGGGAGATACAACCTGGTGACAGACGGACAGACGGACGGACGGACAGACGGACAGGCAGCGAAGTCTCAGTAATAGGGTCCCGTTTTCACCCTTTGGGTACGGAACCCTATAAAATACCTCTTCTTGCTCGCTGGCTTGCCGTCGAGAAGCAGTGATTGCTGCATTGCGGTGCAGACAATATGATAGCTGGTACAAATAGTCACATCAGGCATTGCACCTTAGGCCTGCGGATAGGCAACTCACCTGTATTTTTACCACAGCAGATACGTGATATGAGGCTATTTTACCCAAAATTTTGTTCGTCGGAATTCTATTTTTTTTGGACAATTTGACTTCCGCAGTAGCTTAGCAATAGGAGTAGGTACCTTTTTAGGGTTCCGTACCTCAAAAGGAAAAAACGGAACCCTTATAGGATCACTTTGTTGTCCGTCTGTCCGTACGTCCGTCCGTCTGTCAAGACCCTTTTTCTCAGGAACGCGTGGAGGTATGAAGCTGAAATTTATATCAATTACTCAGGTCTACTGTCCCTTGGAAGCTGTGAAAAAATCAAACTTCTAAGCCAACGCAATCAAAAGATACAGCCGTTTATGCCGCAAATTTTCGACACTTGCAAGGG
>BHDV01009504.1:0-19054 GCA_005406045.1 Adoxophyes honmai
CGCCTTTCTTTAAGTTTGATAAGGCCCGGGTATGATGTTTACAATAGGTATCTTAACTATTATTGGGTTTGAACTACTCTAAAATGCCAAGGCCTAAAGGCAAACCAGCCAAGTATTTATTATCATAAATTGAATAACACCAATAAAGATGTATATTTAGCGAAACTTTCAACTCTGCACAAACTCAAAACTTGTGTTTCACTCAAAACAGGATGTTTCAATCCAAACATTAATCCCAACGCCTTGGGTCTAAAGGAAATGGTTCGTTACCGATTTTGTCGAAAATCAAGAGGTTCGGCTAATCGATTATGTCAAAAACACCGTTACGGAGTTAGTAACTCTTTTTTGAACAGTTTTGACGGTAATATCCGCGTTTGTTTGAAAATGTTTTAGCCTTTGAAGGCGAGGGGCCTGTCATTTCGGTAAGCCGAGCGGAGATAACTCGATGACAGAAATTATTTGCTTGACTAAATGTAAAAAGTTAGGCCTTTGAAATATTTCACCCTTTTAAAATGCACGGCGTGACTTTGTGAAAAGTTGCGCGAGCTTAGTTTTCGCATAGCGAGTGTTCATTAATGAACAATATACGCATTAAGTCTTTGCCTCCGTATAACATAATCATTTATTAATATGCATAGTATGTCATGTTATAAACAACAATTTAAATTCATTTTCTTATTTATGTGTAAACAACCTTCTTTAGATTTACGCGTAACAAACAGAGGTCGATGTCGACATTTTGACGCGATGTCAAGTGTAGCTGCTATGAATGTAGGTGAAAGGCTAAGAGGGTTCGCTGTACAAATCTTCAGAGTCGTCGCTCGGGGCGCCACTCCACGAAACTTTCTTTATGTTGGACGTATCCAACATAAATATAATCGACGTGTGACAGCTTCACGTGCTCAGTTTTCTCATAGACAAAGGCGGCACTGAAATGCGGATACCTACTTTCAATCACGACTTCATGTAGTAAACAGATTTTGTAATTGTTCCATACGACCACAGCTTTCGGTTTAAATGACCCAATTTTAGACGAACCCAGCATCTATTATTGAAAATTAATGTAGGTAATCGCATTTGTCTATACATTAGCTATCGAATACAAGCGCTATGTGAAAATCATCGCTGTAACAAAAGCATTGGAGCGTGTAGGTACAGATAACATTCTGTAGAACTATTACCGCTACAATCATAGCTGAATAAGGAATCTGTTCTCCTATTTGACGTATTTGACGTAGCACTAAAATACTTTGAAGTAAAATATTGATGAAAATGCTAAACAACTACCAGGTAAAGTGAACTCCAAGTATTTCACGTAGGAATCAAAAATTTCTGTATTTCTGAGCCGTGTCACTCCAGCTATGCACTCATCCAACGACGTCGCGTGGAAACATAGCCTCGTAGAGCACGACTATGAAAACTTTCCGTAGCTCCGGCATGTCAGTAAATTTTATTTGAAGGCAAATAGGTACTTCACATGCAGGAAATGCTGTTTCCTTTATTTTGCGTTATTGTAGTATTTTTGGTAAGCATTTGAAGTACCTCGTACCTACTATCCGATTGCTTCAAGTTGGTACTTACGTTTTACAAAGTATTTTACTCCCCACTTATTACATCTCTCGCGTGAGTATATTGGGAGGAGGCGTGATTGTCTGTCTATGTCTTAGATAGGTTTATAAATTGAGAAATTTCAACGACATCGCGTAAGACAGTTTTCCATACCTAAAGGTTCACATTTTGCTCGGCGCTTAAAAGCACTATTTAGCACAAGTCGCGTCAGATTTAAAGCACTTTAGTAATAGCATTATAGTAAAGTACCACGCGATGTTAAGGGGCACTCGCATAGTGCATCGATTTTTAATGTGCTCCATTAAAGTGGGAGTGGCAGACCCGCTTGATTGCTCCATCAGCACCGTAATGTGGCTGTCAGCTTCGTGCAGGAATTGTGGCTCATTCCTGAAAGCAATTTGACCCTAAATCTTATACGGAACCCTTGCGAAACATCAAAGGGCTATGTGTGAGGTGACACATACAATAACGTATTAAGACAATGCGCAGGGTGTAGGATCAAAGGTAGATCGAGTGAAACGTTGGAGTTATTCCAAGGGGTTGCCGGTTATTGGTTTAATGAGCCAAGTCGGATATAAATTGGAACGAACGATTTTAGAGTTTCTCGCCACCACACGATATTAGAAATCAATTCGTCGGATTTTTACAGTCTATATTTATTGGTTATGCTGCGAATTCAGTGGAGCCTAACAACAACGTACAATCACGTTTATGTTCCCTGATAGGGTAGGCAGAGTAGGTACACAAAACGTTACATAGACAAAACCATAGCTAAAAACCGATGAAAGAGGCAGAATTGTGACAAGTCGCTAGCCTGCCGCTAAAACACATCTAAATATATTTCCTTTAAATTCCTTTGTCTTATAAGGCTCGTTGGTTTCCATTTTTTCCAACTATGATGTTAACTGTACCTACACTTAATCTTAAAGCTACCACATTATTATCATACAAGCGTCTACTAAATATCAGTGAAATACAAACCAGAGAAGTTCGGCGCCACACTTCTACGAGCAAATATGCACAAAACAGTTACGCTATTACCATATTTGCATTGTTACTTCACACGGCATGTGAAGTTTTTAGACTGACGTTGAGCGGTGTGGAGGATAAATAACTTAAAACTAGCATAATCATAATACAATAAGATAAATCTGAAAAGTTTAAATCAGTTTACCGCGGCGTGATTAAAGCGCGCACGCTCGCGGAAAACGGTAACTTAAATTTGTTAACTATCTTCCGTTTTCCATTTCAAGTAGTTAAATAAATTATACAAGTTCTAAATTAAGCTTTAATGTCGTATATTCTGAGTATTTAGGCGTCTACAGACACTGGTAAATCTAACTATCCGTCGCCGACGCACTGGACAGATTTAGCAGTTATATGTGGGTCATAGGTAAATACGCACGCACGGTCATTATAATTTTAATGATCGACTAAAATGTAACTACTTAATGGAAACAACTATCTGTGATAACTTCAATTTCAAATACTTCGAATACCCTGTACATGCTATGTTGGATAACAGTATTATTTAACTACCATCGATTATGCAAAATTGCAAATAGGCAAGTCGACTGTAAAAACTGTTCAGTCCACCAGTGAAAAAATGTTGTTGTCGTTTTTTCCCTTTATTAACAAACAAAAAGAGAAGGGATTACAATGCTTAGAAGTTTCTAGTGACGTCACTAGCCGCAACACTAATTAACTTGATATAATTTTTAACCCCATCGTCATCGCTATGCTTTCTAGTCGACTTGTTATTTTGTTACCATTAACCTCACATAAATATTGAAATACAATCACGGGCTTAAAGCCCAAAGTACACTTCTATATATAAAAGTATACTCACCTACGTACAGACTTTAAGTACGTATTTATACCTACTTACCCTAAGGAGCACAGTCTTCAAGAAAGCCAGTAAAGTAATGAGATCGATACTGATAGAAGAACCTCGTATGTTTTCACATTAAGTGGGCCGAATCCCCTGTAGACGGACCGCAGTCTCCGTGAGCTCCTACTTTTACGGTGATCTTGTGGCGGTAACGAGATGTTCCAGTCTCTTATGCAAGACTTCTTACGTACTTTTAGGGAGAAAATGTATCTTTACCGGTAGAGGGTTTTTGGTACAAAGTATGGAGGCGACTAAGTATGACGATAGGTGTTTGCATCACTTATGTGATTTAGCTATTATTAGCTAGGAATAATTTAACGAACTGTGCGTGATTTTAGGGTTAGAATTGGGGATTGCGTACCTAATAATCGAACAAAAGTATGAACAAGTTAAATTTTTAATATTATTTAAACTCAATTTTAAAACTCATATTAAACTTTAAATCATTGAATAGGTGGCAGCGGCAGATGCATCAAGATTATAGCGAGACAATATTGGTATTTTGATTGAAAGGGATAGTATAATTACATTGCGCTATAAAATATCGTGCAAAGTTATTATTGTAGGCCTTGATCCGCCTAAAATCCGTAAATTTCCGGCTGAAACAAGTTAGATACCTAATAGGTTAGGTTAATATTACAGTTGTCCTTTTTGTTAATGACAATCAGTTTGACATTAATTACATTAGGAAAATCGATATGTAGAACAAACAATAGAGACCCGCATAATAAAATTAAATTATGCTAAAACTGACAAGAAGGACACATCCATGGTATGTTTATGTACTAAGTAAGTATTATGGTTCTAACCATTACGGTTTCCATATTAATATGGAACAACGGCATAGTCAAACAATATTTTCTTTATCAAAATGCATTTCAGAGCTAGTTATATCTTCGTAACAAACTTCTCGGTCACAGAAGATACATTTTGGTAGATCTTTTCAATAGTTCTTGTTTTAGTCACACTATAATGGGAGTCGTAAAGAATAGAAATAACTACGAAACTTTAATTGAATCGGTGTTCGTAACAATCTTGTCTGTGGCAGTTACCTTTTAGTGTAACTGTTTTGTGTCACTTTGAAACAAACTTTGTAGGTAGAGGGCATTTATTGTATGGATCTGCTAGTAGTTATAAGTTACGGTTACGGGTAAACCTTGAATTTAAATTCTATTACTTACTCGGTATTACTTTTGCAGAATTATTTGTCCATTTTATATAATAATCGTAATTTTTTTCTGTCGCCTCCTTTCAGCTTCAAAACTAAAGATTATTATTAAATATCGAAATAATGAGGTTTTGATCGTTTTACAGGATTACAAGTCGAGAAGGTTTTCTATTCTATATCCCGTGTGGTGCTGGGTTAGAATAGCACCTCCCCCTTTCTTCCCGTGGGTGTCGTAAGAGTCGACTCTGGGAAAGGGTTAGTGTATTGTGGGCGATGGGCTAGCAACCTGTCACCGCAATATCACGTTTAATCATCTGATTACCCTGAATTTGCTAAACGTGGCACTGGATTTTTTTGAATTCATGTGCTCTGCCTACCCCTCATGGGAATACAGGCGTGAAAATATGTATGTGTATGAAGGTTTTCTATAATATTGTAGGTAGAGATGAAAAATTAGTTTTTTATTTTGATCTAGCATCTATTTAACACATTGAGGATAGAACCTATAGAGTACTAATGTCATCTTGGTTGTTCGGAAATTATTCCGCAAAACAATTGAAGTGATCGCTGTGCTCTTATTGGCCGGTCCAAGATCGCGCGTAACGCTAGTGCCTTTTTCTCTACTGTTATTGGCTCTGTACAGTTTCTGTGACAGTGACGGTGACGTTTAGAATGTTGAAATCAACAAACTTTTTCGGACTGGGGTTGCGAACATTGTTTCTCTATAGGTTCTATCCTCTATGATTTAACATAAATGAAAGTCACGGCTAGTTAAATTTAGAAAAATGAAACACATTTTACGATAAATTCTCAGCATTTGTATTATTAATCTAAAAGAATATATTTAAGAACGTTCTCCTCGCCAAAATGCTATTACAGCGCTGTGTTTTGCGGAACGTCCAGTCTTGGCGGGTCCATAAATATTTCATAAAAAGCACTCGTCATCATACAACGGCCACTTGACGAGGGAGGCGGGGCAGGTCATTCGACTCTGGTGGGGTGTATACGTGCAAATGTTTCAAAGAGACTCTTCTAAAGTGATCTTTTGATGTTTCCCTCCTTGCGCTTCACAGGATAACGACGAGTGATAATTTATTTTTTCTCATTCTGTTTGCGTAATTTTATGTTCACGTTCAATTCAATATCCTAATTACATTCGCAGACAGACCTGAAAATTTGCGTTTTACAAACCTAATTACATTGGACTAACTCTGAGACATTTGCAGACAGTGAAAACGAGTCAGTTTTCATAGAAAGTTATATGGAATCCGACCCTTTTTACTGCCCCAGAGTGTTTGGTTTGAGCGAGAAAGTGAACACACGTGATTGTAAAATCTAGTTGATCTACGATTGCACAATTACACGATGGCTAACGTATTAGGATGAATGAGTGTTTAGTTAATTTATTTCGAAGAAGACACCCACTAAATTATTCAACAACTAATGAACGTCATGCTTCTTTTCGCTGGCACTTCCCTAGTGTAGCCATGAATTATTTATAACAGGTTTTATTAGACAAAGAGACGAGATAATTACAGTGCAACTTAGTAAAAAATAAATAAAAACAGTGTTAAAACTTGGCTGTTGTAGTACAACAAAAATATGAATAGAAATATACACTTCGAATGAAACTTGTAGGTACTTTTCAAGAGTTTTGCGAACGTGGGTAAGTTAAGTAAACTGTATTTATATTTTAAAACCAATCTTTTCAAAGGTCGGCCGAGAGCAAAAACTCGAAAGTATTCCCCACAACTTTCAAGGGCTTGAGCGCGACGATATCAATATCGTATAATGAATGAACAATAATTTCCATCCCGAGTTTTGGGATGGTATTGATTTTTAATTTGCGCCGTTAAATCAAGATTGCGCAATCTGATTATAAATGGCGTAAGGGCGTCGGGTCGCGCGGCACCACATTAAACATAAGCTGACGTCAAGGGTTAATGGTTGAGAACAACCGGACAGGAGCGAACAGGCCCGAACAGGAGCGAACAGGAGCGGACAAGGGACAAGTTCCCTAGAGCCAGTGCCCGGCTTAATAGAGCTTAGATTATTGAAACTGGTATATTTATTAAGGGGTTATCTTGATGTGTCAGGCTTGCAAAACACCTTTCCATTTCTTCCGTAGAGACGACTACGGATATAGGACAAGGTAGGCTTAAAGCGACAGACTATAATACCAGTTCCATCCAAGTTTAAACCTAAAATTATGCTAAAAGTGGCTATGAAACGTGAAATAGTTATAATTTTGAATATGTAATGCTTCGTGTGCTCTGCCTAAAACTGGTTTCTGACTGTGTCTTCATTTGATGAAAATTTGAGACTTGAGATGCTGTAAGTATCATTGTAAAGTTTCATTATAATCCATTCAGCAGTTTTGGCGTGAAAAAATAGCTAAGGTAATTAGTCCATAAAACTTTTGCGTTTATAAAGTAACTAGGATAAGAAAGGATATTTGTAAAAGTTCTATCGCAAAGGTTCACGTGGATATTGCTACCATTATAAATTAGATATAATGTGCATTTTATGCTCTGTTTGAGCTCAGAAAATGAAACGCTATTAAATTAAAATCTTCATCAACGTAATTATTAAATTTTAACGCACTGCCGAGATACTTTATTCAATTTTCCTGTAGGTTTCATACCTCCTCTACCACATTTCCAAAGACGACATACACAAATTATTATGTATGTACAGCGGGATGCAAAATTGCATGGACAAGCCCAAATGAAAGTCGTTTGAAGCTGTTTACGCCGTGCGATAGTGATGATTATCGAAACACGGCTTCTGACGCCAAACGATTGCCGCCTCTAAGCTATCCATGCAATTTTGCATCCTAGTGCACCTACAACATAACTTGTGATTAATTAATTTAATGCTACTAATTTCAACGTTACCAATTTGAAGACTCTTCCACGTAATACCTAGACAGACTTGTAATAAAAATTAAGATATCAAAGTACTTATTTACCCTAACTAATACCAATCTACCAATTATTATTAATTTAATTTAAACTGCGAGCAGCGAATGTCGTAAGAGGCGTCTAAAAAATAGGTTAAGGTGTATATTAAGCGACAGGCCAACCTCAAACCTAAACAGCATGCTAGAAGTGGCACAAAACGTGAAATAGTCACCGTTTTGTTTATGTAGAGTTTCATGCACCCTGCCCGCACCATTCGGGAATAGAGGCGTGATGTATGTGAATTTAATAAAATCATACATAATTTGATACGTATAAGTAACAGGATTACAAATAACAGGCAACACCGGAAATGTCTTTAGACTGACCATAAATGAGGTATAAGCAACATGACCAATCATGGACATGTCTATTTCACGTTTCGTGTGTTCTGCCTGCCCCATTTGGGAACATAGGCGTGATTTTATGTATTTTTTATGTATGTGTGAATAGTATGAACACGACCTGCATCGCGTATTTCCGAGCACATAAACTAACCGAGCTTATTCCATGCGTGTGTTGTCGCATTTGTAACATCTAATGATTCCCCTAATTATATTATTACGTAAAATATGAGGGTCTACGGTGCCCGCGGACATGGTACGCCTCCCCGAACATCTTGCTAATTGCTTCTATTGTGCACGAAACTAACTTAACCGAACAAAATAATCACAGCTATTCAACCATTGTATTAAACTGAATACATAAACACTTGCGTATACAGGATTTAAATAAATAACGTTATCCAATTAGGCAAATACAGTAATTTTATTAGAGGGATAACAGTCGCTAACTTTGTATGGAGGAGGTTAGTTACGGTCAATGTTTATTGGTAGATTTCAAGATCCTGTCTACAGTATTGAGCTCGTAAGCTTATGGATCATCAATACACTAACAGGGTAGGTTGGTAGAAGACCGTACACATTGATTTTCCTGACCTCAAATTTTGACACTGTTTTTACTTTATTGTCGTGCACTGGCACTAAATACATACATTAATCTGTGTAAATACAAAAAACTGTAAGCACGTTTCATACCTATAATTATGTGTATCTTGGTCCGGTCCTTAAACATTTTGATCCAGGCAAGAATACGAAATTGTATAAACATAGTGCACACCTTTCAAAATGAACTAACGACTTTAAGATCTTTTATCGAAAATCACAACCATCATGTCATTACATGTAAGTATCTACTGTCTTGCGATAAAAATCGAGTTTGTAGTCTAGTATGAGGCGCGTAATCTAAGAACACTCGAAAAGATTACGTCCAGTAATCCAGGCCATGAAAACGGCACAAATATAGGGCAAGGAACTCCATTCCTAAACTGTGATCCACAAGCAAGTTGTACAAAAGGTGCGTTTGTTCTCACACGTTCGATTAAAACAGCGTCTGCGGCAAACTTCCGATCAGCATCATAATGGATGGCGTCCTTGCAGGTACAATTAAAACGCAGATAGAGCCCAACCCGGGAAGCGTAAAGTTCGCGAAGGGACAAACAAAGAGGGGCTTCTAAGTTACACTCTTGACAAGGAAACTTTAATTAATTGAAATGTTTATGATGTTAACCGTTGGGGAATATTACGAGTATTTTGATAATATTACACAGCCAGGGACGCTATAATGGAGTATAAATTGAAATTACCGCTTCGCTCTTCAAGTTGTCTGTATCTTAAGAAAACGGTCGTATTTGTGGAGCTAAAAACTCTGAGATTGTGTTGGATAAGCGTCAATATGAAACTGTTTTCTTTGTTAATTAAACGCACGAATACGTTAATTAGAACGGGAGAGATGTAAAAGAGCGATATCAAAAAGTTAACCTATTCGGAGAACATCGGAATAAACACCTATTTTTGCTTTACGCCCGAAGTTGGTGTACCTGCTCAGTTAGAGGACTTTCTGGACTTTTTACCCGACAATGCGCCAACACACGACAAGCTTAATGCAAATTAACTGGTGTGTAAGTGCACTGCAGGTGTTGGCAACTGAAGTTTAAAGTAATCAACTCGCGTCGTTTGCCGCGCAGAGTTGAGCTGGCGACCTAGCGCGGAGCAAACAATGCGACAGTCTTCTTAAGTCTGTCTTACTTACGGCGCAGTTGGATGTTTGGCTGTGTTTAATTATTCAAGTTAGTAAATACCCTCATCTTGAAAAATACGGATGACTCATGTCTTAAATCGAGCTTAGCTCGACATGTTTCGGGCTAATCCGTCTGTCTAGGAGCCGCGGCGGCTGTTAGTAAACTCGCACGGTCCGCCACCGTTCTGTTCGCGCTATTGTTGAAAACGGGAGATTCATGTTCAAAATAGTAAATACTTTGCCTACATTTTAAAGTATTTTTTCTCTTTATCGTCGTTGTTCCTGCAGAAATCGCTATGTGCATTTTTTCGATTTTTGGTTTTTTTATGCCATTTTGAACCTTAGGTCCATATACGTATGCTCTAAAAACGGCGTGAAGCTATCTTTATTATTTCTGCATGTGAAAAAATAACCATGTGAAGTTTGTATGTCAAAATGTTCCCTTAAAAACTCCTTAAAAATAACTAAGTGTCACTAATCACATAGCGGGACCGTTTCATATTCGTATCACGCGAAAATTTGGTCCGATATGTGTCTTTCGGAGCACACATAGCGAATTAATTCGATCGTTCGTTCGCGTTCGACATGTGTTTTTCGGCACATAGCGATATTTTAGTACGAGAGGGCTTAAATATTTATCGCTATGTAACAAATTTCTGTTTTTCTATGTGTATAAAATTCAGCTTTCACTATATCTTTTTAAAACTATTATCATTTCATGTAAAAAATCACAAGGCAATAGCACAAAAAAAATTACTAACTTTCCATACATGGTTAATGAGGAAATCAGTTTTTTGTGTCTCCTGAAAAGTTGGTTAAAAACACATAGCGATTTCTGCAGGAACAGCGACGTTATGCTCTTTATTTATAAACGGGCAGAATTGTAAACGGTTTAGTAATGTAAATAACGCCTGCGTTGCATGACATCGTTGTTGAATGTTCTCCCATAATCAATAATTGACTGTGTATAAAAAGATTGGTGGATAAGCAGGACCCTAAGGTGGGATGCAAGTAAGTCATAAATTGATTACAAAAAAATATTTGTACTTTATTTTTATTAGTAAACAGCATCCCTTACATAAACCATCCATTATTCTATCCGGAATAAAGCCTTGGAATGGGTATTCGACAACACCAATTTTTCTTTCATTTGTCTTACAGCCACGTTCTTGACTTCGATTAACCTAATATCAGAAATTGCAAAAGTAGCTGCTTTTAAAATAATCTTTTCTATTCTATTTTTGCTGACACGCTGAAGTTGCCTCCTTCCGAACAGAACGCGGCGCTCGTGTAAACTCCCATTATCATACCAAGTAGAACGAGTCCAGAAATGCTCTAGACTAGACACACAAGATCCGTCACGAGGTTTAATATACTAGGAGCGGAACTCTATAACATGCTATAATAATACATAATAATACGTACATTTTACGATATTAGGGGTCAATCCTACCATAAGGAATTATGACTTGTAATACATCAGTTACTCTTACCTGTTTTTTTTTCATACAAAAAATGGATATACAAGCGAGTAAAATGTAGATTATTTCCAGACAAAATTGTAATTATTTTTTTGTAGACTCGAACCGTAATTCTGTTTTCAGTACTGTCATTTCAGCAGATAAATAAAAGCTTAAAGTGTGCCAGGTATTACAAAACCAGCCCGTTTTCCATAAGTCCGTAGGCACTCTCTCTTTGCTGCGATACACTGTAATCAGCATAAGTTAAATATTTTATCGAGCTCTCAATTGAAAACAAATTTATAAAATAACATTTCCCGCACAAATAAAGACATTTGATCTGTCGCTACAGGAGAGTTCCATTACGTTTGTCTAGCGACACTATCCGAAAGCGACTCGATCGGCGGAGCTAAATTAGGATTGACGTCGACAGGTTTTGTAAAAGCATTGCACTGTTGAATTATTAAGGCAGCTCCGGCTGGCTCTATATCCGTACTGCGGGCAGCCGTCAGTAGGCACGTATACAGCGGCGTAGGTAATAGTCCGTTTACAGAAGCAGCTCATTTTCAATTCTGACACCCGGATAAAGTGGTCGGAATATACCCGCAGTCGGCGATTAAAAAAATCCTTTGCTACCTTTTAGCTCACTCGGCGATTGCATTTATTTATTCAATAAATATTTAAGCATTTTCGCGTTGTCACGGGGCCGTGAGTCGCGCACACTATACTGCTCGGAGTTAACGATTCATCTAAAAACAGAACGAAGCTATTTAACTTATGTCGCGGCGTGGATAGATGGGGTGATTAGAATTAGCATCGCCGTCTGATAAATCAGACTCAAAGGTGACGATTGCGGACGATGTCTGTAATTAAAAAGCAGCAGCTAACACTGTATCATGTTTCAAACTATTCCTTCGAATATCGAGATTGGAGCTTATTGAGAGAGCAAAAGTTCGAAAGCAATTTCGTGAAAATTTAATGCTCTCGAAAACTTAGAATGAGGAGTTTGCGAAATGAAGCGAACACTGAGCATAGCTAATTTGTTACGAATTTTGAATGAGGTCCACCAAAGCGGCTGTAAAGGTTTTTTGTATTAAAATCTTTAAGAACTTTTGTAATTGCTTCTTAAGCCTGCCTTCCATTACAGTCAGAATGAAGGTGACAGGAGAAGAAATTACAGCTTTAAAGGTAAGAATATAAATCCTGTGAAACGCTTTTCTTTGTAGGTGGGTACAGATTTTGTCACAGTGACTTATTTACCTGCTATAAAATAATATCTAATCTTTTTAACCCTCAATATCTAAAAGGACAAAAAGCTTTCTATCGATCCATTTCTAAGAAATAATTATCCTTTCGCGTGACCATTGATAATTGTAATTATCATGGTAGTAATAGTAATTTCATGAGGATGGATGTGAAATGATATGATAGCACACGTACATGTAACATTGAACAGCATCGCTTTTGTGATCGGCATAGCTAGTACAATGGGTAAGTAGAATTTGACGAGTTATATGTATTAGTTATGTACAACTTTCTATAGGCTACACCATTTTAGTCATGCCGTTAACGAGAGTCATAGGCTAATTAACTTGTTATGACATTTCGGCCATAGCTTTCGGATTGGTAGATAGAATTTTCAGAAAGATAATTTTATTACTTGCTATAGTAACTACAACGATCAACATGAAGCAAATAAGCAATTTTAAACTTTTTTTTAATTTAGTGGCATTTATGGATAGTTATAGTTAAGTTATCGTTACGGGAGGTTGATTTTTTGTGCAGTTGACTGTAATTATATTTTGACACCGACTCCATGATACTGAGCAACAAAGTTTGAATTATTAATACCTGTTTTTAGGATTTTTTCGGATATTTTTAAGTGGGCTTTTAAGTTGAAAAAATAAATGCCTTTAGAAAATATACAAAAAGTATTGTGATGAATTGAGAACTTCCTCCTGGTTTGAAGTTGGTAAAAACAAAAGAAAAAATACGGGTACAATTGTATGTGAATTACATCTTAACACCGGTATCGTTAATGACATACCTACCTACTTACTTACTCAGTGAAATTTACACTCCACGTCCAAAACTTTACTGTAGTAACAAAGTTTTTTACCTCTTTGTTTACGCGTCAGCCATAGAAAGTACATAAGAACACATGTGCTAATACGACACGAACGAATTTGTGAAAATTTACGAGTCGGCTCGTAGTGCCGATATCCGCCTTAGAGATGTGATTACGCCGCAGCCTGCCGGGCGAGGTCGCCCTCAAAAGGTAAAACAAACTAATTACCCGTTTAGACTATTTGCTCAGGCATCGCGATTGTTTCGTCGCCGCAGGGTATTCACCGAACGGGCTAAAGAGAACATTGCCGGTTACCTAGACGCTACCTTGGAAATGTAAATTAATATTCTATTCGCGAATGTTTAAATACAAATTGAAACAGATACGACATGAATTTAATAACGCACTGAGGGACGCGAGAGTTGCGGGCGGTGAAATGATTGCGTTATTCCTGTAAGTCATCTATTCTGGTGACGTTATTACTTTTTTACCTTTGCAAAGGGAATTTACGTCATTTTACTAAAAGGCTTTAAATATCTCTTGAGGGCATTGGACTCGTGGGAATTGTAATGAAAAAGTATCCATATGAAAGTAGGGCAAAGTTGCTCTTGAGCACCGAATACCAAATTTAGTTTGAGTGCGGCCAGGGAACGCGCGGCTTCGCCTCTATCGAGCCGCTCACATGTAGAAACCACTCTGCTAAATGGGCCGTCAAAACGAAGTTACAGGCTGATTGTTTTGACATGACAGCTCGTATAACTCATAAGTGAACAGAAGTTTCCTTCGCCCGGGAATAATTATCGTTACGGCGGGCTTCTGAAAATTTATATCCAACATTCATTTCTTGGGCGCTTTAATAATGCTTGATGTTTGGCCATGCAATATAACAGGATAACTTCCGTCTGCGGAGGTATTTCAGCCACGTGGGTAGTTTGCCGGCAGGTAGGCTCCGTCTCTGTTGCTCGGCCGTGTTTTTGATGAAGAGCAAGAGGGCAGGCATAAATCCCACCGCCATGAATCAATAAGCTGGTTCACTCACACAGCGCCGGCGGTGGAGTGTTGTTACGTCACACAGCCTAGGTACCCGCAGACGATATTTTGACGGGAGGCTGGCGCGCTGTTTAGAAATTACACGCGGCAGGCGAGCCCCGGCAAGGAACGGCCTATTAATTGTATGGATTTTCAGTTTAAAATAAATTGCTCTCTGATTTATTACTGCTCGTTAACGGCGAGACTCATGCTGGGTTGCTATATTACGGAGGGCATCGACAAGAGGTTGTAGTTTGCTGGTACTTATTGGTTTTGCTTAGAATAATTACACAATTACACTCAATTCGGTTAATTTGCTAACTTAAAATTTTGGCAATTTTAGCCATTTGATTATTTTATGAATAGAATTCAACCTTAACTTAAAAAAAGTTAAAAATGACGCTACCCATGACGCATACGCTTGAGTAGTATGGTTTCCGCTAATGCGTGTCGCGGTAGGTACGCTTAGCTGCACACACTTATGATAGTATTTCTCCTGTGTGTTCTGTTCACAGAGCTATTCTTGTAGTCATAGTATTTCTTTGTCTTTTATCTTCTACAGGGTGAAATGTTAAGGACCAGCCAAACTATATAAATCATAGTTTTATTATGCAGCCAATAAAAAAAATGCGAAAAAATTTTTGGCTGTCACATACATCAGCAAAAATGTATGAAACAGGCTTGCCTATTAAAAAAACTTGTTTTTTTCGAGATTTTGACATTGGTCTTATAGTAAAAGTAGTTCAGTATGACCTATAAATGGCTGGTCCTTAAAATTTGAATATTATCTACTCACATTTGCTGTGAATTAGTGAAATGCTAAGAATTATTCTGAAGCATGTCGAGTTCACCTTCATTTTTTAAGTACTCGTATAACAGTTGGAGTCTGACTGAATATTCCAGTGATATTTATTGACATTCTACCTGTTCTTTGATTCAGCCATTTCACGCCAAATCGTAAATAAAACGCGACGCACTTCAGGCAAAATCTTCCCTAATGTAAAATTAAAGAGCTGAATAAAATATCTATTACGAAAACCTCTCAGATTGTTCGCTAAACAAACTTGAAAGCGGGTTTAAAATGTATGGCAATAGCGGAACCGCGGGCAACGTATTTTCATCACGTTTCGCCTGTTTGAAATATTCAACAGCATCGATTATCGGCTCACTTTGTACACAAATGCTTTTTTATTCAATTTCCAATATACACTTTCAAGTTCTAAAATTTCGCGCGGGAAAATTTGCCCTGTCATGGCGCAAAGGAAGTTAGAATAAGCTTTGGTCATGCGATTTTAGTAAGAAAGTTTGATTGCTATACAGGGCGATTACTGTGATGTGAATAGATTAATCGCAATTAGGTAACAAGTACCCTTTAACTTATGAAATACTGCATCCAAGACGTTGTTATTAAGAGTGAGAGAATACCCAATACTGATTCGCAAGTAGAAGCCTTAAATTTAATTAAAGCCTTCATTTGCGTTTTCCATTATTGATTTTAATCACTCTGTTGTTAATCAAGAAACGAAACTAAATCTACACGAAACCCTACCTAGCTGTTTAAGAAAATAGACATTACAAATGTATATTATTAAAATTTTGCTTAGTGTCTTTAACATGTTTTATTGCTTATTTTATCGCAGTAGAATAGCTACAAAAAGTTTATTAGAGATTCTCTAATGCATAGGTAGAGAGTAATGCTTTTAATGCTGTTGGCATACCTACTTACTATTACGCGTTTTTAATTGCTTCACAAAGTGCGACTCCCGCCGATCGTCGATAAAACTTTATAGGATAGTTATTGCTTAGAACCTGACTATGAAGTTTTAAGTTCCAAGTTTGAATTCTAATCTAGGGGCAGTTGTTTGTATGATTTCTAACGTTGCCTAGTTTGGTTAAGGTCAATTTGATGTGAAGTGGCTACGTTTTTACTTTGTAGTAACGATTTGTATTCTTTGTATAACCCTTTTTGAGAATACAAACGTTATGTATATGTGTGTATTACACAGAAATAATTTCGTCACGCTGATTTGAGACTTGTTTGTGTAAATCTTGTTAGCATGGGACATGACACCCACGGGTTGAAATGAGCTCGTTATCCGGTATAGGCCTGTGGCTTTAGAACACTGGCCTGCGCGACTGCTGGACGGCTGAGCCGGTCAGAGGCTACCCGTAGTCAAAATTATACATACACACATAACCTAACCTAACCCATTTGGGAATACAAGAGTCATGTATGTGTGTATTGTAAGTCTCATTAAATGAAACGTTTTGTAGGTCTGTAAAGGGAAAAGTGCTGGAGTTCCGTGTTAGAAAACATACGAGAACATAGATTGTCGGGGATGGATATGAATGATATGACGTTTTATTGTCTCTGCGCAAAAAATGTGGTATGATACTTATGGTGTAGGTACATACTAATGTAGTAAAAATAAAGTGAGAATAAAACTAAGATAAGGTGAAAGTCTGATATTACTCAATCAAAAGCGCCGAATTACTGTTAGTAAGTTACAATATGACGGTCCGTACATTTTTAACTGACCTTGAAACAAAAATAATAATTATATAGAAAGTAAATTCTAGTTCGTCTTATCTATTAGTAAGCCGACTTATTTTAGCTCCAGCTAATTCCCAGTAGACATCGATTTTCGATTAAACCTCGGTTAAGGTAAGCTATTTTAATTACCCTCTTATTAACTCTGCATTGTTGTGCACCATAGTCTAATTATGTGCCGTAATTAGTGCTTTATTTACCTGCGGCGTATTTCGAATTATAGTGCGAGTATGGCAAACATTTGGTCAAATACGGCCAAGTGTGCGGCCAGCATAACAAACCCTATTGTGGAAGTTTTTGTCGGCGGCCGTTGACAAAGCGACTGCAAGTTGGTAACAGCACTAACAACATTCGGTTAGCTAGTGTACTCGGTCTGGTGCTTACAGGGTGTGCTGTTTTGCCACTCCAGTAAGAGTAAGAGTCACGTACGCGCATGGTTTGTCAGTCTTTGCAAATATTGTAAGCAAAGTTAAGGGATTTAACTCGCGTTAAGCTGTGTAACTGTGTTCGCATTATAATAAGCGCTGCAGTAAGGTTTTTTTACTAAAGACTGGGTAAAAATATGTCAACCTGCTAAAGTTGTGCTAGTAAAATTATACAGGTACATTTATTTAATATTTATTTAAGATCTAGGGCTAGTTGTTGAGCTCGAAACAATAATAAAACTTCTTTCAGACAAAGTTTAAGACAATTTAAAACTTTTAACAGACAGTGTAATAAAGTTATAAAGAAAAGTTTTTCAAGTACTTAATGTTAAGAGTCCTATTCAAATACAAACTTGTTGTAATAAATCAAAATTCAACACACGCATTAGCTATTGAAAATACAAAAACAGACGATCAGATTCGGTCCGCCACGAGGCAGTCTTTTTCCAACGTCTAACAAATTTATTTCAAACTGTATAGGACGAGCAATAAATAAATACAAGCGTTACCAGGAAACGCGAATGTGTAAAACGGTTACGTCCGCAGGGCGAATCATCGTATCCATTCAAACACCGAAATTGGGTTTATCGCCAAATTCGGGATTTCAATCAGCAAGTATCGAGTGCTGAATGTCACCGTCAAGTCAATCAGAGTAAATTGAACATGTGTACCAGTGTCACAGCTCAAAGAGGAGGCCGGAATGCACGCGTCACTGCCTAGTAATTGAATTTTACTTCAATACTTCTATTGAACGCACGTTGTAACTTAATCAAATGATTCAGGATTGATATTAAATTTTAATTGCAATTAAGCGAGCATCACTGGCTCTGCGTACGAATATTAAATAACGTATTCGAAAGCGTTCTTTAGGCTTTCGGTTTATGTTTCGAGAAAATTATGAATGAGGAAATCGCATGGGTTATCTAGAAATGAATGATACTTCTGAACCTGAGGGGCTATGTGGAACACTATTACGTAAATCCGGTCACACTACACAGACAGTGAACAAACAAATGACAGCGGCGTTGAAGCCGAAGTTTCATGGCGTTGAAAATTATTATTGCAAGCGCGCCACGCGTCCGCCGGAAAGTCGGAGGTCCACTTAACCTAAAAAGTCGAAAATGTTTTAGATCTACGCGTAAGTATTGCGATTCGTACCATAACCTTGGAACCATTAATTTTCGTCGAAACCGTGAGGTAAAGTGGCAGTTGCGGGACCCTACTCCGGGCTATTAACGAAATCACTATTGACTTGATACATTACCTCCTGTCGTTTGATGAGTATTGCCTTTTGAACAAACTTTGTTGGGGACATGCCGCGTTTACCGACTTGCGGCTACTCAAAGGCCCACGTCCGTCCACGTCAGCTTAATAAACTCCACTCAGTTAAACAAGGACATGGCAAATACTTAACTGGCAAGGAAAAAGTTTGCCGAAATCAGGCGATAAGTGGGTAGTTGACTCAAGATACTATTTAATCCGTCGGGTGGATCACCAAAATATATACACGTATTTTTTATTTTATTTTACAATAAAAAAATAAGAGGATTGAGTGGTCTGAAGTTTCAAGGGACTTCACTACGTGGTACAATGTTTACCACGCCGTGACGTCACGAGCCCCCACTCCGGAGGTTTAATGATCTATGCCTGTTTAATTTATTTGATGAAGTAAATAAACATGTGTTTCATATTTTTCCATTTTATAACTAACGGACTAATTGGAATAACATATTTTAACCCAGTACACATCCCTACTATTCAACTACTAGGATTATTTTACAAAACAAAAAACTTGTTTTCAATTATCGGTATCAATTCGCACCCTTGGTAGAATAATGTTCTATGTGATTATAA